>VYZP01018840.1:34473-67331 GCA_013400635.1 Hypocryptadius cinnamomeus | reverse complement strand
ACACCCTTCTGTAGGGGGTGTTAGGGCTAGCCTCAGTAAACTGTGCACACTAATATCCATCTGACAATTACACATGCCAGGCACAGAATACAGAAATACTCTGCAATGTAAATTCCATGCCAATAAGGGATTTCACCTGAGGTAATCAAATCTGCATGTATTGATTTTTAAGAAATATTTTCAGTATCATGTAGTAGCACAACAGCCACTATTTCCTGGTTGTTTTTAAGACACAAGACAATTACACCACTTCCAAATCTGGAAATTGCACATGCAAGTACNTCATATGACTCTCACCTTGGAGCAGCTGCTCTCCCAGTATTAGCACCCTTTTTCTATGCAGGTAATGGTATGCAGGTAATAATCACTTGCTTGTTGCTTGTTTGGAACCACTTTAAATTGTCACAGGATTTTGATTCAGTGATTTAAGGATTTGAAGATTCTCTGAATTTACTATCAAGGAGAAGATTGAATTTACCAGAAGAATCACAGCACAATTAAGTGTACTAGAAACACAAACTGGAAAAAAACTGGACAAAGTAAAAACATAAAGGTGAGAAAATTGTTATGTAGAGAAATAAATCCTGTATTTAATACAGAAAGCCTTTATCTGCTTTTGTCTGTTACACAGACTATTTTTATTGTGGTTAGATTATAAATATGTTATGTCAACATGCTGATTATGAACTAAATGTGACAAATTCAAACTGTGGCATGTGCAAAAACAATATATATCAGTATATGTAAAGATATATACTGACCTTGAGTATACACAGAAATACATTGTGAAAAACACAGACTTAGTGTAAAAGTGACTTTATTTTAAGACCCAAGAATGAAACTGCCTAAACAACTTTGACTCATAAAATGTAGGAGTCACAAATTATGGTTTTTTTCACAATATTTCTGTTATTCTTTCATATTGTGATAAGTGAATCTTAATCTGTTAAAAAAATTCAATTGTTGACTTGCTTCTACCTTTCTGTGGCAGCCTAAAGTGGGTCTTTCTGTAGAGAGTGCCAGATAATTTCCTTAGCAAACACATATCACTGTCAAAAAATAAGTAAAGTAAGTAAACTGAAGGTTTCAATCCCAAATCATAGAAAGTTTTGCCTTTGTTGTTGTTGTTGTATTGTCTTTCCACCCCATCCGTGAAATTTAAAGACAAGTTAAATATACTGCCAGCATTTTGAAAGGATTTTCTATCAAAGAAGGATTAAGAAACCAAGGAAAAAGCCAAACAGAACACAAGCAGGAAATAATTTCAATCTCTACCATTTTTGTATGCTTCATTTTGAATTACTTCTAAGAGGGATTAAGTTTCTGACAGAAGATTGACCTTCAAAAGGGACTGAAGTCCCTTATCTCCCAAACTACTATTGAGCTCTGCTTCAGACTGACATAGATCCAACAGCTTGTGTAAGAGCAACATTAATTTAAAGGGTGCAGGCTCTCCTTCTTGCAATCTGCTTGATTTTGAAATAAACTGAACATGTCTGTTCTGAACTGAACCTTATGAAAGTTTAAAAAGGAAGCAGTTATCATGAGCCACTCACCAGTTGTGATGCCACAGCTCCTAAATCTAGTTATTTCTGCTCATGTACCTGCACCTCCCTGCCTTCAGTGCCAGTTCTCCAAACCCTCTCTGCCACTGGTCCCCTCACCTCACCCCTGCGGGAGCAGCCCAGGTGTCACCACAGGCACTGAGGCTGCTCTTGTTCTCCTCTCGTGGAGAGTCCCTCTTCTCCTTCCTTGCAGAGGTGGACAAGGAGACTGGATGAGCTCTGTCAGTGTGAAGCAGGAAATGACGAATATTTTTTGCTTGGTTTGGAGGAACTCCTCAGCAGTGCTTTTTCCATGAAGAGAGGGTTCCTGGGGCCTCCTTCTGATGTGTCTGAAGCTACTCTCTTCTCATTCAAGTGGCAGAGTTACAGGATGTGAATCATAGCACCAGCTCCTGCTTGTACAGCCTGCAGGATGTAAAGCTGGAAATTGCCCAGAGCTCTCAAGAAATTATCTGATAGATTTAGAGCTATAACTTTCTTTTATTCAATTATTTTCTGAGAAGTGATTTTAAGCTCCAGCGTTTGAATAGAAACCCAGCCTCAGAATAGTCCTAGAACAGAATCTATAGTGCCTAATAGCCCATTCTCTCTCCCAGTCAATAGATTTTCTTCTCTAAAACCTCAGGGAAGCAATTGTTGCAGTTGAGTTCAGTGAGGTATTTGCTAATGTATTATCAATTAACAGTTATATTGACTGGAGAATTCAGCTGATTTCTTTGTATATTACAATCACATTAAAAAAGAAAAGATATCATGAGGTAATTAAATGAAAGATTGTTTAAAGGCACCTAATAGAAATCTACCGATTGAAATATATTTCAAGTTTTTAAAGAACCACCAACACTTATCTCATTGACATGAAATGGGAGTTAGATAAAGAGACTTAACATTTCATTCAGAACATTTTCCAGTCTTTAGGATTTGAATGCTTCAGAGAAAGTATATACTGAAAAGCTCTTTAAAGTAAAGGCTAGATTTCTTTAAGCAGAAGATAAACAGAAAAGAGGTGATGAAGATTCATTTTAAACCACAGTTTATACTTGTTTTAAAGCCTCCTCACCTTTTCTCTCTGTTAAAAATAAAACACCATAATGTATTCTTTTTGCTGTAAATTTTTTCGCAGCCAAGTGATTTTTTTTTCTTGGGATAAAATTTCATCCATTGCTGTGATGGATTCCGATCTATTTAAGAAAAGGTGTCCATCCCTGTAAAGTGACTGCTGCTTGTTTGACATTTCAGAAGGCAGCTCATGGCTGGTGCTCTGCCACAGCAGCCAGCCTGCAGTGTACAGCACCCTGGCAACCCAGACACACTCAGGAGGAGTTGGGACAAAAATGACAACTCCACAGGCAAAGCAATTGTTCATGTGCACTGAGCACACCTGTAGAAATCTGGTAATGTATCTAAATCACAAGTTTGCATTTTTAAGCAGATTTGAGACACGGGTAGTCTTGGTGAGGGGCTGGTGCAGAAAGTCAGGAATCAGCAGGCAGGCACGCTGGCTGAGAATGAAGCACAGCAGCCCTAAGGCAACCCAAGTGCTCAGGCCTAGCAAGAGCATTAACAGCACTTACATGATCAGCTCACTAGAAACTAGAGGAGAAATTACCTGCATTCACTGCAGAAGGTGATTCTGGATAGGATTTGGATGCTCGTATCCTCAAATCACATCTGTAAGTTATTGAGAGGAGGGGAAGGCAGAGATGAGCACTTGTCAGAAGCAAAGGCAGCGTTGAGAAGAGGGCAATGCTGCTGCAAGGCTGACCACAACTCAAAATTCTGGGCACATCTTGGGTACTTCCAAGGAGAAGAGAGCAAGTTATTACACAGGCTTTCTATTATTAAGCCAGATTTTTTTTTAATGACCTCTTTTCAATGACCTTATTTTTATTGTATGGCCAATCTGAATTCTTATATATGAAGACCTGGTTTTTGTTTGGTTGGGTTTTCGGTCAGTAAGTCTGTATGTGAAGTGGACTCGAGTGAAACCAAGCTCACTCCATCTTTCTGTCAGCACTGGAACAAGATAAAACAGCATAGTTGGGAACTCCTGAGTAATCTGTGCCCTTAGACACATGGGGGACCTAAGAGAAGGTCTCTGTGGTACCAAAGAATCAAATATTACAAGATTTTTCACAAAGATTTTTACCAGGAAAACCCCAGAACAACTTGTGGTTTATGTTAAAATATTACTTGCAAAGACTTACATTTCCCAAGAGAAACTCAAAAAGCACAGGTGGTAAAGTGAACTAGAAGGTAGAAAGCTAAAAAAACACAGTAGGGTATTCTAAGACCCCTTTTGACTTTTGAAGTCTGATTGGGAATGATAGAAAACAGAAGCTTCATGTAACTCTCTTGGTTAGTCTGTCATTTAATAAAATAAGGACATAATAACAAGAAGGTAAGACTGCAATTGCCAGGCGTGCACAAAAGCCTGGATGTCACAAGTCCCAGAATGGGAAAAGTTGGGGAGCAGTGAAATGTGATTGGCTAAAACCATATAAAATGGTTTTAGCCAGTCACAATGGTTTAATGAGAGATCATTCATTACAAACCGGTCACTTCAGCTAATATGAATGCAACACTCATTTTTGCTTCTAATGAATTTTGGGGATTCAATATTCCATCTAATCAGGGTCAAACTGAGGCTGCCATAAGGAGCAGTAAATATTGCAGTCCAATAGTTAAAGGCTTTTTCCACAAACAGAGACTGTAAGGACTGTAAGGAATGAAAATATCAATCAATTTCTATACATTTGCAAGCAGTTTGAATTCTTGTATCATAACCTGAACATGTAAGGAAAAATATTCTTTCCTAACATAAATCATTTCACAAACATTCAGAGGGAGACTTGGAAAATTACAATCCTTTTTTGTTATTCCACTCAGGGTATATTTTTTCATAATGTGTAATGCTGTTCCTGTGCATTTTCCATTTATCTAATAATATAAAAATGTAGCATTTGAGGCTTGGCAAACAGATCAATGTGGATGTTACCATCATCTTGATAAACAGATATTTCTGTGAGAGTTGAAATATGGATATTTTGTCTAGCAGAAAATCTGGCATTCATCCTAGGGTGTCTTCCTTGTTTGACATGCTCTGCAGCTTGTAGACCTTGGAGAGACTGATACGATCACAGGAAGTTTTTTTGGATGCAGCTGAGACCAAAGTTCAGCCCATTTACGGAAAATGGTGACTCCCAACAGGTTTTCATTTCTTACTAGCAGATAAATTAGCTTAAAATGCTGCAGAGACATTTCCAGGTTAAATCACAGCTGCTAAGAGGACTGCTTTGAACAGAAGGGTTTGTGCTTTAAACCTGTATCAATAAAACAAATAGAAAACAGAGGAGGTGATCCAGAAAGTTACAACAATAGCTCAGTGTTTGAAGAAATTGTTCAAAGGAAAGGGACAAAATACTTCTGCTGAAAATTTGGTTGTCTGGAGCCAGAAAAGAATGAGATTAATCACAATGTCTTTTTTTTTTTTTCAACAGAACGTGGGGACAAATGAAAGAAATTGCTCTAAAGTTTAATTTCCTTAAGCAAATCTGAGGGCAAATCAAATGTTTAAGAAAGCAACAATAAAAGTGTATGAACATTATGTTATTATTTATAAGGGAAAGGATATTACCCTTTTCCATATTGTATAAAATCTCTCAAATGATTGCCATTTCCTTATTTTACAGTTACTCCAAAGTCCTCTCACCCCTCTGTCTGTATCTCAAATCTGTGAAGTTGGGACCCGAGCTGTTCCTCAAAAATCTCTGAAGAACTTGCAAGTCTGCACATAAAGAGGGCTACATGAATCCTAAATCCTAAGTGTAATTTTTATAGACTCTGAAAACTCGATGGTCTTTAAGGGCCTCCCACTGGTCAAACACGGAACTGCATTGATACCCTCGTAGTAAAACTCCTTTTCCTTGGGTTTAGGTGTGTGAGGGCTTTGACCTCTCATATCAGACAAGGAGGGCTCAGACAGGACCTGGGCCAGGGTATGAGGAAGACCCCGAGATTATTTGGAAGAGATTCTTGTGGGATTATGTGAAAGGAAGTAAAATTTCCATCTAGAAAACCACTTTCAGTGCCTATTTAATCTCATTCTATGCTGAGTTCCCTGAGGATGTGTTACCTGGTTGTGCCATGTGTTATTTTTCGAATGAATCATGACTCGGTGCATAGAAAGAGAACTTTTTTTTAAAAGAACCTCTGAAAATTTCAGGGGAAGCAGGCTGAAATGGGCAAAAAAACAGGGAGAACCAGATAGAATAGAAGCTGAGAAGAAATTTGTGCTTAGCCTGTTCCTCAAGTTTTCCTCTCTAGGACTAGGAATGATCTCTAACTCAGCCTAGAGCTGCCAGGCACTGAGTCAGATTTGGAAATATGGTGCCTCTTCACACAGACTAATAATGCCAGCTCTCTTCAGCCATCTGACAGAGTCCAAGTCTGGATCACACCACATCAGTCTGCCAGATCACCTAGACACATTTTTCTCTTTACATGTTGTTGTTATGCTCCTTTGTTCTGTTTCCATTTCCACATTATTCTTCTTAACTTCACTGTCTCGTGTTTGTCCTGCTCATGAGGAAGAGCTTTCCTGCAGCAGCAGTGAGCTTGGGTGAGCATCCTTCTATCATCCTACATGGGCCAATCCATCAATGCTCTGTGCCTGCACTGTGAGGTCCAGGGCTGCAGGTGGCCTGAATGCTCTTGATGATTGTCAGTGTTCAGGCAGCAAACAAATCTAACCTGACCTTGCAAAAAAAGGGACATTTCAGTCTTCTTAGAAAGTCACTGGAGCATCCTATCTCCTAGTGTCAACATTGTGATGTTGCTGCATGTTCTGGTGGAGGCAGCCAGGCCTTAGGAGTGACCCCTGAACACTCTCCTCCCTAAAGCACAGGCTGCAGACAGTATTATTTCCCAGACCAGGGGACTCCCTGTTAAGTGAAAAAATGGCACATTTGACCTCAGACCTTGGCTGTCCTGGAAAGCAGTGACACAGCTCACTGAAGGAGACTGATTCTGCTAAGGGTGGCTACCAAAATAACCATTTAGCAACTAAGGATATGCCTAAGGCTTTACCAACACCAAGTTTATCCTACATCTCAGCCCAGGCTGTTGAGCTTTAGCTACTTGTGCCCCCTTACCCACTCAGTCCAAAGACACAGTGCTTCCTGGCTCACCCTTTGGGTCACCTTCTTGCACACTGCCTGGGTGGAGTGGGGACAGCTGGGTGCTTTCCATGAGGAGCAGCTCCCAGAATCACTCCTCTATAGCACGAAGCTGGGGAGCAGGGGAGGGCAAGCAGGCAAGTCCTGGCCACCCTCCCATTGCACTTCAGCTTGTGCTTCTTGGTGGGATCTCAGTTGTCCATTGCCATCTTCTGAGTGATGTCCAGGGGTTGACAGCACTACCATGGGTACAACAGCGAGGAAGCAGGTGCAGATGGCCAAAGCAATTATGTTGGATAGAGCTAGCCTGGCAAAGCCACAGCCAGGAAAAAGCATCATTCCATTTCCTAGGTTCTGATAGCTGAAAATTTGCCTCTCCTGGTTAGAAATACAGACACAATGCTTCTCTGCAAAGAGAAAGTCCTGACAGCCTAGCCCTGGGGCACTCTCTCTGCTGAGCTGTTTATTCTTGGACACCACAGGTGCAAAAGAGCCAAGAGCATGAGCTGACTCTTGTCCCTCCTGGGTTCCTGAAGACTGTGATAAAAGGTAGTAATTTAGTTAAGCACCAAAGAAAACCCTGTTTTCTCTTTATTTCAAACCATGCTTAATTACTGGGTGAAATACACATTCCCTGTGTTCCCTGTATTCACCTCCTCCTGCCACAGACTTCTAACATTGTTCAGATCCTTCCTGTACCTCCTGCTCTCCAGTGACCATAAGGGGAGCTTAGGGTGGCAAACTGGGATCTGCAAGTCCAAAGTGAGACAGGCACAGTCAGAGAACAGATGTAGGTCAACACAGATGGATGAGAGACTGAAAAATCTGCCTTGTTGTCTGAGCCAGCTAGGGGAAACAAGTTAAAAGCTGTAAGTCATCTGCAAATGGGATTGAAAGAGATGGTAATCACAGCAAACAAAATCAGCAGTAGACAAGTATTCCTTTTACTAGCAGAAGAACCTGTGCTATATGTCCTTAAAGCACCCAAATTCAAGAAAGAAACAGCTGTTTGTGGCATCCTTAAGCACTGGCAGCAGACTATAACTTAAAATGACCCATCTCCCTGAGGCCAAATCTATGGTTACACCAAATCAGGAAAACTCTAGTGCCTTCAAAAGTCCCCAACTGAACCTCAACTTCTGTATCTCTGAGTTTGTATCTGGTTTCCATCATGAAGGCAATTCAGGCTTATGCTATCTATAGACAACCCAGCCCCCTGCTATGAAGTGACTTCATGTCTTTCAACTCATTATAGATACTAATAAAACACACAGGGTCCTTGACATTTAATCTACTGTCATAATAATGTTGGAAATACTCAAAATGGGGAAACTAATTTCATAGTTTGTGCCCTTGACTGACTGAGGATAACATTTTATGTTGCCCTGGTAAAGGCCATGTGAGATCATGCCTTTCATGGTGCTTTAAAAAAATAGTAAAGGATTCTGTGTAGAAAAGAAAAAGAAAACTCAAATTCTCCTTTCAAACCCATCCCTCTTTTCTGCAGCCATCATTCTCGTTGTGTCCTACTCTGGCTCATGCCTCAGCATTGCAGGGACACCAAAAGCCAAGATCTTCATGGCAGCCAGGAGTGCTCCTCGATAAGGGTCAGAGACAATCCTGCTCATAGAAGTCTTTTTAAATAGGAAGCAAAGGTCCTTCAAAGAAGCTCTAAAGTTTAAGAGACCCAGGATACATGCTTCTAGACAGAGAGAGCTCCCTTCCATGAGCCCCACAGCCGTGGTTCACAGCAGCCTCAGGACTTGGCAGGGACAGCTTTCTCCAAGACAGTGTGAAGCCAGGTAAGGAACATGCCATGGAATTATACAAGTGGAAAAGTAAGAAGTTACTTAGCAAATGTCCTGGGAGGATTCCTGCCTGTCTGAGGCAGCAATGCAGCTTGTTCTGGCCACTTGCAAGTTTACCACCCTAGGGAGAGAATATATAATGGAGAAAAAAGGGGTGACACTTTCTGCAAGGAGGCTTGAATTTTTACCTCTGCCTCTCTAACCGAACCAAAAGGTTATTAAATGTAGTGGAAAGGCTTTCAGGCTCCCTTTGAACCTGAAAAAACCTTCCAGTGATATACTGACACCTCTTCAGAGCAAAACCAGCCTGACCAGATTGCCACACCAAGGAAGCCCCAGCTCACTGCCCAGGTGGGGAATGAGGCTGGATTTTCAGGCCAGGGTCCCTTAGCCAGGTACCAGAAGGTTNAAAAAGTAAAATTAAAAAGTAATAATTTTAGAGAACATTTGTTGCCAAAAATGCATCCTAAATAGCTCTGGTTCATACTACAGAATCAGAGCAGAGGCATAACAAATTCTTCCCTTGGATTTAAGGGAGTCAGGGTGGTTCTAAGGGTTTATGTTTCCACTAACAGCCCTGATTTTCAGTGTAAGTGCACCACCCTGCAGGAACAACAAGAAAGTTAGAGGTTTAACAAGACGAACTCTTCTCAAAGCTCTGCTCTGTGTGTGTATCCAAACCCAGAGAGAGATAAACTCAGCTGCAGCAAATGCTGCTCCCATCTCCACTTCCATCTATCATCATGACTTACCAGGCATAGTTAGATTTAGCAAATATGTGAATAACTGGAAAGAATGCTGGCACTTTCTGTCCAGAGTAGAAGTAGGAGGACACGTAAGAAAGTTTGAGTGGTGAATGGAGCTAGTCAGAAGCTATTTTGCTTTTCCGTGAATAGGGATGTATTCAGACTTCAGATGAGGATGAATGATGGAGAAAAGCAGCACAGATTACTGAGGTGGGATGGGGCGAGGAAAGCACGGCAGAGCCGCACCCAGAGCCGTGCGAGGGAGCGGCGGGAGCGCCGGGGCTGCGCAGCTGGAGCAGCTGGAGCAGCTGGAGCAGCTGGAGCAGCTGGAGCAGCGGGGGATGGATGGGCTCAGCCGGCACCGCCAGCTCTGCTCCTGGGCACGAATCGCTCCCTGATTTACAGTCAAATGGACGGCTCCGCTCACGGAGGAAGGGCTGCCCCCTTTGGCCAGGCGTGTGAGGCTCAGCGAGGGCGCTGGCATGGTCCGTGAGCGCAGCGGTCGCTGAGGGGAAACAAGGCTCTGCTCGGAGCTGCGCCTCCCCTGCCGCTTCCTAAATCCTACCAGGGCTGTGTCAGCATTTGTAGCTGCGGCTTTCAGAGAAGGGATTATGTCCCGAGAGGAGCTGCAGTGAGCCTCAAAAACCTGCACGCACTTTTGTTGATGGGAGAAATCCTTAATTATCTTCTTACAAATTAGTCAAGAGCATGAAATATTTTAAACAGCCAGTGGAAGGTGAAACCATGCTGACAGTGCCCCGAGCCTGCACTTTTTGAAGTGAAAAGCTTGGTGTCCCTCTGGCCAAAATTGAGCAGGTCCTTAGTTGCTGTCTAGGCTGCTGATCATTTAGGTCTTACTAAAGCATCCAGAAGAGAGAAAATATCGAACTAGAGATTTACCAGCAATCAGAATTTCGGCCCACATCTCTGTATTAATAATAAATGTGAATCCTGACACTGATGTCAAACAGCATTAGGTGAGTCACTAATCATGAAATTGTGCAGACAAAGGTGTCAGAAGAGAGAAACAACACAAGACGCGATCTGGCAAACCAAGCCTCTCACTAGCGCTGTTGTAATGCAAATCTGGCCGCACCTCCGGGGCACAGCGAGCAGGAGGCTGCTGTCACCAGCATCAGTCCCCTCTAGATATCGCCACCAAGGAGCCGGGGCAGAGCCTGCTGCTCAGCTGATGCCACCCAATGCTGGTATGGTGGAGGTGCTTCTGCAGCGGCTGGCTGGATTTCTGGAGGACTGTGTTGCAGGAGGGAGAACCCGAGTTTACCATTCTGAACCAGTGCTGTGAACAGCCGGTTGTCTAACAAAGTGAAGATGGTCCGTATTTTTCTCTTTAGCATTTTAAGTAAAATGTTTAGAAAACTTGGCACTTTTGGGATTGCCTCGTTCTATCATTTGAGCAACATTTTGTTCATCTTTTTGTAGGGTCTTGATTAAGCTTGAGGACTAGGAAATAAATTTCAATCTCTTTTTCAAAACAAAGTCCATATTGTCAGTGTGAAGCACAAACATGGATGTGGGTGAAAAATTTGTTCATTGCAGAACAAAAGCTTATCCTATGAAAAAAGATAAGGAATTAATCTGAGTTTCCAGTAGGACAGGTTTTGCTCCAGTTTCCCTCATGCAATGAATTAATGTTTATATTTAGCTCTCTCCTGTTCACTCAGAGTTGTACTAGACGGTAGTATCTGTTTTGAAAACAGGCAAAGGAAAATAATTTTTTGCTCTTAAATTCAGCATCTGATTTCAATTATTCTAATATCTTTACAGATTGAGTCTCTGAAGTTCCTTTGTGCTGGATGAAAAGGTGTTCCTCTGTGTGATTCTTCTTTAATCAGTGATGAAATTTGTTCTTTCTGACAATACGTCCTATTTTTGAAAAGCCTATTTCTGATGTGTTAAGTCTAGGATAAAATTCTGTTAGTACCCATCTAGGGAGAACAGAATAACTCATTTCATGACAAACCTATTTTTGTTCTTAGTTATGTTTGTAATGGAATAGGAAACAGTGCTCCTGTTTTCTGCTGAGAGTACTTCAAGCCATCCTTCATAATGAAGTACGGGTCTGATTCACTGCTCCTGTTTTTCCAGCTGGAGAGTCAGCCTACACTGGCTGTTAACATGAAGGTATATCTACTTGGATACATTTTTTACTCAAAATCATTGCTGTAAACCAGAACGAGATAACTGCCAAATAAGCCTGTTTCTGTGTTAATTGGACTATCACATAAAACCCACAGAGACAGGGCATTTGAAACAAAGATCACAAAAATGTCAGTTTTCTCCACTGACTCCTTCCAGCCCAGATGAGCTGTTAATGTCACTAATTGGCCAGCCTGCAATCCAGTGCAGTCCTGAGAGGGGAGGAGGAAAGGGCATAGCAGTGGTGCTTATGGAAAAAAAATGCCACTCCTCACATTTCAGCTAATCTATAGCTCTACATTTCAATTATCCTTTCCAGTAATAGGATGATTGCTTGCATTCAGTAATGAACCAGAAACCAGGAACTTAATGTTCTCATCTGCCAGGCAGTTTTTCTGACTTTTAGACCAATTGACAGCAGCTATAAAAGCATTATAAAATATGGTATGATTTAATAGATGCAGTTTTCATCTACCTCAGCGTTGTTCAAAATAGCTTTAGTTAAATATAATTTTCCAAATAGGGGGATGTCAAACCTTATCAGCCAGGGTCCACTGCTAAAGAAGCTTTTTGTGAATACCTAGAATTTGACATTTGTTCTTCAGTTTTCTAATAAATCAAGATTGCTAAAAATGCCTGTATTTTTCAAAGTTCAGTTAGAAATAGATTTAATTGAATGACACATCTAACATAACTGAAGAATGATACATCATCATAAATGAATCTTCTAGCACTTCAGGGTGGAACGCAACAAAATAAAATCATCTATTAAATTTATATATTTTACTAATGTATTTGAAACATGCTGGAGTTTCAGAAGATCAATAAATTGTTTGGGGATTTTAGGGTTTTTTTAAAGACAATATTGGCAGTAAAAACACGTCATATAGATCGCATTTTTAAATACATTTGAGGTGTAGCAACTCTTTTGAAAATTCTTACTTTCATGTTTTCATCTTAGATGCCTAAATTCCTTTAGCATTCAGGCTTTTAAAATCAGATTCTCACCAGAATTTCAATGAGACTTTTGACTATAGTAATTTTGGAAATTAAAGTCAAAAATTAAACACTCTGAAGACACTTGAGAGTTTTCCTGGGTGGTGCATAATTTTTTGGTTTTGTGTGTGTGTGTGATTCTTGTGTAACTCCAATAACCATGGGAAGAGCTGTAAGAGGATGCCATGAATTAATGTAAATCATTATCCAATTACCTTCAGCTTCTCTCACATTAATTTTTTTTCACCTGTTATTTGAATTCATGCTATCTTTACATACAGTATGACTTCCTCTTGCTTTACCACACTTCCATAACTAACTAATTCCACAACAATTACAGGCTCCCTGATGACTTCTGGTTTGTGACAGGGCAGTCACCTCATAATGTGACTGCACATAGCACATTGCATGATGTTAAAACTGCAGAATAGCTTTATTTCATAATCAAGAGAAGCTCCTTACAAAATATAAAGTCCAGACAAGTGTTGCACTTGTAGGCATATATTTTACTAGATTAACTGAAAAACTGGACAAGCTATTGACTTCCCAAAGCTAAACACAAGGTGAGAAAACTATTCAAAGTTTAACTGCACATATACAAGCTGGAACAACTGAAAGCTGGTAGCTGGCATTTGTGCAGCAAAGGCAGAGGGTGAGAGATGATCAGCTAGATATCTCCTAGGGAAACAGCTAGAAAAATAATTTATAACCTATAAAGGGAGGTAACAAAAATGACCACAAAACCAATACCTCAGATATAACCACCTTTTTTTCTTTACCACTATAAATTTTCATTCTTAGACCTATATTTCAAAATTACTTGTAGTTTTCCCCGAAGGAACAGGGCTGAGAGATTGGAGATGAAGTGGCTGCTTTGCAAGGAGTCTGTCCACAGGCCATGGGGCTTTCCTCCTCTATCAAAGGCAGTGGCTGCAGGTTCCAGCTGGGCCCCCGTGGTGGCTGGGATTCCTCAGCTGGGCACAGTCCCACAGGCTGGGATGTGCCAGTGGGAGGTCTGGGAGAGGTGGGATTCTTTCTGCCATGGTGGTGGCAGCACTGTGAAACCCCAGTGAGGGCACGAGAGAGCCAGCACAGTGCAGGCCACGGGGAGAGCCAGCCTTTGCTGGAAGGGAGCACGGCTGCCTCGCTGTCTGGGTGACAGCTGAATGTCAGGAAAGGGCACCCTTGCACTGAGCACTCAGCACAAGCAGTTCACTGCTGGCATTAACCTCCCTCTCTTGTCACTTGCCCTTCTGACAGGGCACACAGCAGAAATAAAATACCACGAGGCACAAACTCAGTGGCAGAGAGACAGATGAAATCTAATTTCCTTGATTTTAGAAGCCTTGATGGTAAGCAAGGTGTAAAAAGGCCTCCATCACATGGTGGTGGGTGGAAATGAGAGATCTCAGAGGATCTGCTCTTTTGGCCATTTCTGTTACCAGATTCCCACGGCTCATTTTTATTTAAAAGTGGATTTTCTGAGAACTGGAATAGGCCAGGGACTTTGGCAGAAGCCAAATAGAACTAGGTGAATGAGGGGTGGCAGTAGTGATTTTTCAGCAGTGACAAATTACTTCAAGCAGGGATAAAAGCAAGAAAATTGGAAGAAATGCTTTGACGCATAGTAAGAGCACACAAATGGTTAGCATCCTTTTGGACATCTCACTGGAAAACTCTGTGTGACAGCAGGTAAAAAAAGGTTGGATAAAAACCAGTCTGGCTCTCAGTCTGAGACCTGAGAGTGCCTGGAAGATTGATAAAATGTCAAGATGAAGAGCACTGATACATTGTTTTACAGGCTTAAATGTACTGGTGTGGCTATGGATACAAGCCTGTGCCACTCCATGGCCTTTAAAAATGTATGTCCATTACTCTGCAGCCTCACCCACCCACTGTGTCTACTGGTTATTATAGTCCTTCATTTGATTTCAGTCCACTTGTAAGATCTCAAGGTAAAAGCTCTGATCAGGTTTGAAGTCTGACTGGGTTTTTCCCTGGATGAAATATCAGGTGCCTTTTTCAATAAGTCTTGTAGTTACTTTAAAAAGGAATGTTTGTTTTCAGACTACATTTGAAGGCTACAACCTATATTTCTTTTGAGTTCAAGATCTTTCTGATGTGTTTGGCACCTTAAATCCTTTCAGGGAGGCTAAATACCTGCACAAAGCATGCAGGTTGGAACTGCACTAGAAACAGAGCCACACACAACACAAGAGTAGTTCCATATGGCTGGGTAGAAAGGACTATTCAAATTAAAAAGACTAGGATGTTTCAAGTGAAAGAAAGTGACACCACAGGCTCGGGAGATTCCTGGGTGAGAAATGCCTTTTTTTTAATTGTTCCACTCTTTTCCACACATAGCACATCTACTGCCTGTATTAAACCACTGCCTTTTAACCACAGCCCTTATGAAACCTTTGAGGTAGTAAATTCAGGAAGAAGAACCAGCAACTTTAATTAGGTATCGTATATATTACTTTCTTATCCTATGATTCCTTTCCTCAGTCGTAGTGATTCCCATTTAGAGGAAATATTACTGCATTCTTGTTTCCTAGTCTGGGAAGACTTTGCAAGATCAGCAAGTGTTGTGAAGTCACCCAGGAGTTTAGGAAAGGTGAGAGGAGGCAGCTCCTCAAGCAGTGGCACAGTTAGCATTCATGGAAGCACCACAGAAGATGGTGACAAGCCAAGACATCCTTCATCTCAGATCACCCACTTGGCAGGGCTTAGAGAGCTTGAAGGCCTCTAAGAGGAACATCTTTTGGATGTTTCTGATCAGACCTTTCCTGTGAAGAGGAGGCTGGAAGCCTGGAGGCCCTGGGAGGACTCCTAGGCATGAGTTTCACAGTCTCCCACCAGCAGCTTCACTTCCATTGCCAAATGCAGGGATTGGCACAAACTGAGAAGAGCCAGCGCTGTGCAGGGATGTGTAACTCAGGGCAGAGCACCTGGACACCAGGCACCAGCACAGGCAGGTCCTTGGAAGAACCCAGACCCCATCCCTGAGCCATTACTGAAAAAATGACAAGCACATGCTGAGTGGGGACACAGAGCAGCCCTTACAGCTGGGACTGAAGACCAGAGAGCAGCTACAAGAAGTAAAGGAAAAGCAGGTTTTTTGCTCTGCATCCACAAGCAGTGGCTTCCAGCAAAAAATGAAGAGTCACATATGTGACAACAGGGAACACTGAAGTGTGGGACATGTTCATGACCTCGGGAGGCAAATATGAACAGTGGTGCAGAGATGAGGTTCTGACTTCTGTGTAACAGGGAAAATATGCGCGAAATGCTTTTGATCAGAGGACAAGGCAGAAAACAAGACTGCTTCTCCAGAGGCTGGATGGGGGCTGAATAACCTGCCCTGAAGGGATGACCCAGAACTTACCCATGACACACCAACAGAAAATGGCCATGCAGAGGACCTGAGCAGCAAATATCCTCATGAGGATGAGGACATGAAAAAAAATTAATTATTTTAAAGGCTCATAGCAGAAGTACTCTAGTCCCCAGGGTACCATGCACACACTGGAACAAATATGCTCCATGGTGAAGCAATTCCCAGCATTTGAGAAAAGCCCTCAGACACCAGACTGCACCAAGGGTGCACCAGAAGGGTTGCAAACAGACAGCGGGGCTGACTCAGAGGAACTCCTCACAGGCAGAGCTACATTGACTCAGGAAACCTTCAGTCTGAAGCAAAGGGAGCACTTAGTCATCAGAAGTCAGACACTGACCAAAGCAGTGATGAACCTGGAGCCACAGCCACACCAAGGTAGGAGATAGAAGCTTCAGAGCTATAGCAGGAAGCCAACACCAATAAGAACTTTAGTGGAAACAACCCCAAAATCAGGCAGTATACCAGTCCTTCTGTTTGGGTTTGAAAATGGAGCAAGAAGATGAAGGCATCTGTACTGGGGAGGAGGAGCTCTCTGAGCAGCAGAGCTGACACATCACACACTTCTTAACCAGAAGGAAATGGATGATTTTAAGAAAGGCAGGGAGGGAGAGTAAAACAGTATGCACATGGTATGATATTTCAAAAATCAAGCAGGCTGTAGTGACCCATGTTCACATGAATGTTAGAGGTTTTATTTTTTTTTTAATTGTGTATCCATTAAAAAGCAAACAAATCATGTAGCAATGCAGCGAGTCACACCTGCCCATCTCTAGCCATGAGAAGGTGTGCCAGGAGTCAGAGGAGCCACATCTGTTATGCATCTTATCAGCCCCTGGAGGGATAAGGCTGAAGGATTCCAGGAGACTCAGTCTGCTACAGTCAGAGATGTCTCAGACAGCAAAAAGCAGACCTTGAAGTCCCTACATCCATTCATCCCACATCTGCCTTTAAGGTAGTCTAATGAACATCCTCAGCAGCTTCCTCTATAGCTCAGAGCAATCACCATGACAGTCCCCTTCAGCCCAACCAGCCACCAGATCATTCCAGTGTGGAGAATTCCAAGTCATTGGAAGTGCACAAGTCTTTGTGACCCAGTGGGCAGGGCAGGTCAGAGAAGACTTCACTCGCAGTTTCCTTACTGATTTCCTTTCCTTTCTTCATCTTCCTGCATTATCAGCTCTCTATTGTGGGGTTGTCAGGGGAAAAAAAAATAAGCTACTCACATATCCCAATTTTTTCATCTGTTTGGTCCTTAAGGGCTCATGTGCGAGTCCATCTGCACGTCTCCCCGCCTTGTTGTGACTCTTTATACCTACAAACCTTTTCTCTGGAACCTTTTATCCGAATGTCCAAATGTTATTTTGACTGCCTGCCTCTTCACAGGGTCAAATGGGATCTATTCCCATTAAAAGAAAAATAAATACAGTTTATTAAGAGATCCAGGTGTCCCTTCACCCCCAGCTGGAAACTCTTATATTAATCAGTTTTTGATTTTTTTGAATTGACCTTCTTGGTGAAATATTAATGACAGATGTGTTTATTCTCGTGCTGGGATCAAACACTAAGAACACAAAAGCCAAGGCCAAGCAAAGAGAAATGTATTTCAACATTTACTTTGGAGGTGACAGAAAATTATCAGCGAAGAGTTCTCTTCCAATTAACGTTATCGCTGCTATTGCAAACAGTGAATGACAGCAATGTTTTCACATACTGTAAAGCCTGGGTCTAATTGACACTCATGATCAACTCTAAATTTCTATTCCTTGTAAATTATTAGAATAAATGTGACAACGAAAAATCACTAGACCTTCACTAGGTAATGAAACTGTGAGTGATGAGCAGCCTGTGATACTGCTTGTCACACTGCCTTGATTGCTCTCAGGATGGATTAAAAATATTAGTAGATGGCAAAAAGTGGTGGGTGTCATGCTCAAATTGTGGCAAGGCATTTTATAGCACATAAACATTGTGTTCCAAATTCACTTTGGATTGGATATAAGCATTCCCACAGGAGTGGCAAAGTGACTGAGAGGGCACTAAAAACAAAGGGAGGGGACAAGTCAGCCAAGGGAAAGTGTTGGGAACTGAAGGAAGCCAAGTTAGGCTCTAGGTTGTGCATGGCCCCACTGCTGGATGTGGCATGTATTTTCTATTCTTGCCAAGGGGAGAGGGGAGGTGAAGGAAGTGTCTCTCTCTCTCTGTCTTAATCTGCCAGGAGGTAAAGGCTCCCAGGGACTAACTCATTAGAGAGAGGAGAAGAAAAACTCCTGGCCTTAAGCTATATTTAAAAATAAAATAGGGCTAATTAAAACATTTCTGGCTCAAAGTCTAAAATTATCCCATGGAAATCAGAGGTCTAAAAATACAAGCCACTTGCTGTGTAAATATATTAATTTCTGTAGTGTAGCATGGTGAGAGCTGCTTTCCCGAAACAGCCAGAGTTGTCAGTGTGCTGGCAAACAGAGGAACTGCCACTATGCAACAAGAAATTGGGAATTACGTAAAAATGAAAAATTATGCAATTATATTACTTTACCTGCAGTGATAAGATATGAAAATATGGGGAACACTCATGTGACTGTAATACAGCAGCTCATGAGAGAGCCAACTTCAATCTGAGAAATAGTAATAGATTCCTCAGGACACAATGATCTTGCAAAAAGAAGCCACGAGCTGAAAGAGTCTTGTGAGTTTGCAGGCTATCTCACAGAGAAATGAAAGCCATTATCCTGAAAATATTCATGAACTTGCTGAGCTTTACATACGAGAGTCTTCCTATATTAATCTTTTCTCTGAACTTATTTAGCAGGGTGATACATTTTCAGCCAGGAGCATGTTGAACTACTCATTTTAAATACACAGTCTGATGAATTTAATCTTCCTTTTGTGAATCAGCCATAAACGGATCCTGATTTGTGAGAGAAATTGCTGTCCTGAAGAGTAAGCAAAAAATTTAGAACAGTTTTCTGGCTAATGGCCTATTTCCAAACCACTTGCTTCAGGAGCTTCCTTTTTGTGGGTTGTTACTGATTACATGCACCTGAATAGTACCAATCTCATTTCCTGGAGGGTGACTGAAATACTTGGGGTGGGAAAGCAAGGAGCAGTGAGTGCTCTTGCTCACGGAGCAGCACTGGTAGGAAAAGCTCCTGCTCCTCTCAGGGGCTGGCAGAAAAGGAAGCAGCAGCCAGATGAGGCAGTTCTGGAGACAGAGGTAACAGCCAGAGCATTGCCACACTACAGCTCCTGCAGGAGCCCTCAATGCAGAGAGAGGGGGAGGAGAAAATGACAACATCAGATGTCCCTGAAGCAGCCAGGGCAGTGTCCCACATGCTCTGCTCTGGCAGAGCAGAGGGCCACGTGTGGGAGCTGTGCTTTCACACTGCTTAGGGTGGAAGTTTGTTAATTAATTTGAAATTAATTAATTTGAAATGGAAACTTTTGATTGTGTCTTGCATGAGTAATTCCCTTGCACTCCATCACCAGCAGTGGCAGTGGGCAGTTTTAAAGCCAAATGGGCAAAATAGAGTGTTGGCAGAGCAAACTAGTGCTTGTGGCAGACAGCAATCATGCCCCCACCTCTTCCCAAGTTCTGCTATTTGAGCAAGTCTCCCTCTCTGTATTCCTTTTTCTCAGATGGGTCTGTCTCTCTCCACTGCAGATCACTACTATCTGTGAGTGATCACAAGCTGTTTCCTCCCCACACTCCAGAAGCTCTCTGGACTGTCAGAGTTTTAGTCCCAACTTCTTGAGAAACTTCAGTTGAGAAACTGAAGAAAAACAATACCATGATCATAAACCACTGAGTAAATCACTTGAATGTCCCAAGAATTGCTTTTTTTTCCACAAGAAAACAATTGTCCTACTGCAAAAACCCTCTTGGTGAGCCAACTTGATGCTGAGTCCAAATTACATAAACATGACAAGTTCTGTATAATTTAGATAAAGCACATGAGTTAAAGTTCCTTGACCAATTGAATGTCTGGTGTTTATTTCTATTTCATTAACAAATTAGTCTGTTGTCTAGGAGAATCAATAAGCAATTTGAGAGCAGAAAGCTCATTACACTCATTAAACTTGGTATGATTTGCGACAAGGAACAAGGCTTCCATTTATCAGAAGCCAGCTGAAAGAAAGCCAGAGCACTTCAGAAAGATTAGTCATAATGTCCCAGACCCTTAACAACTTCTTAGAGAGCAAAGAAGGAAGGTTTTTTGAGAGGCTCTCCCCAGGTGAACCTCTAGTTAAAGAGCACATGGCAGAATTCCAGGTATTTGAGTGCCCAAGTTCAATCCTGAACACACCAACTCTGAAACAAGCTGATGCTTTCTGATGTCTAAAAAACATCTACAATCTTCACTGAACTAAGACCAGCTGTTCCACAAGCACCCACTCTTGCCTAGAAGCATGGATTTATGGCTTATTATTGTTCATGGCTCCATAAGAACGCATAAGGATCCACATCAACTGCACAGACTGGGGCTCACTAAACCATTTGTTTTGGAACAAGATTTTTGCAAAATCTTTGAATTATTTGAACTGATTTATATATCCTTAAATACTTCTTTCTCATCAACAAGGCCAACTGCTGACTGTAAATATTATGCCTATATTATCATTATTTTAATTCAGGGATGATTTTAGCTGCCTTCAGAAATATTGTGCCTCCTTCTTCTCCATCTCTTTTCTTTAAGAAAGCAATGGACAATCACTGAATAGTAACTGTTTAAATAAGTTGCTTAACTCCCACAAGACCAAAACACTGTAGTACCTGGTGGCAGGGAAACAAGATGTCATCCCTGCAGGTACTTATTTCCTGCTATGACTTGGTTACAGGCCTTTGGATTGAGTTCTTCGCTGATTCTGCACACGTGCACAGCGCTGTCTCCCTTTGCATTTCAGATAAGCCGTTCCTAAGGTGCAGAAGTCTTCCTGTGGTCATCTTTTACTTTTCTCTGTAAGGCTTATGCTTTTTGTAGTGCATGATAAAGACAGGCTTTCCTCCTTCAGAAGTGATTAAGCTCTTCAATCGCTCTCTATAGTAAAACAGGTCCTAAGGCAAAGAGTTTGTTTATGTGTGTTTCCTCATCTCTGCTTTCTCTCATCGTGCAAAGTCCTAAGTGTCTGATCCTAATTAACAGTTTGCTGTGAGCAAACTCTTGCCATCCACAGCAATTGTGTCTGTCCATAATCTACAGTCAGAGGACACAAGCTGACTCAAAAAACCCTTGGGAGTTTGCTTTGCCTGTACCTCACTGCCTTTTTTGTCAAATATTATCCCAAGTGCAAGTGAGAACTGAGGGGAGAGTCAATATCATCTGAATAGTATTCCCAGCATTCATGTGCTTGCTGGGAATCTCCCGTGCAGCACTCCTCCCTCTCCCCAAGCCATCAGAGCAGAGCTGCCAGGGGTTTGGGTCAGCAGGACCCTGCAGAGCCCCAAAAGGGAATATGAAGGCTGTTCTGGCTAAGGACATCTTGCATTTGAGAAATATTTCACTGTGAGAAGTCCTCGGAATTTTTTCCATTTTCACCTCTGAGGTCAAATGGGTCAACAAGATGGAGGGAGAACCTGGGCTCCCACCCAAAATCCACCACAGGGGCTTATATGCATGGGGGGTTCAAGGGTTTCAAATAGTCTCACCCAGCACTCTGCTGAACACAAGACAAGATTGCCTCAAGCCCCAGCAATGTCTGAGTAAGAGAAGAGTGTTCTCCCCTTAAACTTACCACATTTGATCTATACTTCACCTTCAAATATAACATCCAAAATTAACAACATGAAAAGTGTGAGCTTAAAACAACCGGGAGAAAATTGCCACTATGAGACCAAAACACTCCTAAAACCTGCACCTTGCAACACCTGAAACTTTTCTCCCTGAGACTGTTTTTCTGGTTTAGCCGGGATTTGTGAGACAGAAATCACCTGCTGTATTTCAGCAAAGATGTCAATAAAGCCTCCAAAGTACTCCTGGCCTGTGAAGAAATACATTTTGATTCTAAAAAAGAAATATCCCTCTATGTCTTTTGGAAGATCACCCCAGTGTTTCTTCAGAAAAAAACCAAGTCTAAATAAGTGCAATTATTCTTCAGCAGATAATGAGGAAAATCTTCCTCGCCAGTACAAACTGAAAAGCCCAGTGTAAAGAATGAGACTGAGTGGGCTGCAGCAGTTAGAAGAGGTGGCTTTTAGTGGAAGGTCAAAGTGTAGGGAGTGGATCACTTCAAGATGTTTCTCCATCTCAGCAATACCTGTTTGCAGCCTGGCTGCACACTCATGGACGTGTGCAGTGGCCACGCACAGAACTGAAGCAGCTGAACCTTTGCACAGCTTAAGATGCAAACCCAGCACTGAGAGCAGTGCTGAACCCAGCTCTGCATTTTGTGCTTATTTTCTGGTACTTTACAGAGCATTCCCAAAGAGTTCTGCTTTCAATAGGTAGGATTTGTAGCAATGTATTATCTTGCTACCATGCATTAGGGTGATTTTGATCGAAGAAGATCTGACTCATAACTTTACACTACAGGAATAGGCTGGAGTTTACTGGAACTGAACAATATCAATAAACAGCAACAGTCATATTAAGGCTCTGTGGTTTGGCTCATTTAGCATGCTGGCTTTATTAAATCTGGCATAGTCAATATTATGCATCATGCAAGGGCTATTTGGTAAAATTTGTCAGGTTTTAAAGAAATGCTTTCAAAAAACCCCAAGAATAAGAAGATTAGAAACATTTCCTACATAAACAGTGGTGATTTTTTTACTAAAGGACCTCCAGAACTCTGGCAAGCTGCAGAAATCCAAGTGCTACTTGCAGACCTACTAGGTTTAATTGTGTTTTTAACACATTCCTATTCTGACAGAAAACCTGAATTTTCCCACTCTGACAATAAATTATTGCTTACAGTTTTGACTGAAGAAATGTCAATTTTCTCCCTTTCAGTAAAAATCCTAGTTTTCAGGGTGAGATGGAGCCAAAACATCAATGGAAAGCTGTGGCACAGAGCACTTCTCACATCACAGGAGCACTTCAGCAGCCAAAGCAAAAGGGGAAGAGTTGGTCAAGAAGGGAGAGGATATTTCTGCACATTTCTACAAAATAAGCAGTTGCACTAAAGGGTGAATTCACTAATCACAGTACGTCACTAAATTCTGATTTACCCAGGCAATCAGGTTTTCCATCTACAAAGAAATAAAATGTTACTGCACAGGTGAGGTGGGCTTCATACTAAAATGGTAACAGACCTTGGAGAACCTCCAGATGTGAATGAGAAATACAAAATGAGGTTTTACAAGGAGGGCACTGCAAAAGGCGTGGGGCTGACAATGTGTGCAGGGCAGAAGCACAATCAGGAGAAGTTGATTGTTTCACAGATGCACCAAAAAAGAAGACAAGAAAGCAAACACTTCCTCAGAGCCACATAAAGAGAGCCGGTGTACAAGATCCATCATTCTTTCTCAGCAAAATCCCCTGGTCAGACCTGCCAGAGCTCCTTGCTTAAACTGTAGCTATAGGTTTAAGTTTGGTTTTATGTGAAACAATTTCATTATCTTATCACTTTTTTGTTTCTTTCTCGGTTGTTTTGCTATATATTTTTAATATCTCTCTGCAAATAGGTGGAAAAAAGGAACCAGGACAGTATTGGGATTTTGCAGAGCAGCTATTCGTGTGCCATGGCCTTGTGCCCATCTCCACAGTCAGATGCAGGGTGGGTGACCTGCCTGATTGGCCTGACCAGGAGAGCCTGGAGGCACAGGGGACAGGGAGAGCTGCAGAGCCTGAGCAGCATGTCACAGGGGAGAGACTGTCCCCACATCAGAGGGTGGGTTGCACACACATTTCTGGCCACTGTGATGGGGGTCCCAGCCCCACAGCTGCCAAGACTGATGCAATAGTAATGGAAGGTCTGGTGAAGTAAACAGAGCACCAGGAAGGGATGATCAGCATTCAGACTGCATCCCTGAGAGCCTGCTGAGGGACCACTCAGATGGAGGTGCTGGTCCTCACCCTTGCAGACAGAGCCAGAAGGACAGATGCTGTCTGCTGAGTGCCTGAAGCAGTGTAGATCTCACTTGGGTCATCTGCTCTTGCTGAGTAGCGCTGCTTGGTGCAACAACTCACAAATGCAACAGGACTTGATGCTAAACCCAGGGTCTCCCATTTCACACACTATGAGACTCACTGCTTCCTGGATTTCACTCTGCTCAAGCTGCTTTCAAATCCACTGGCACTACTTGGCACTTGGGAAATTAATTTCAAACCAGAACTGCTCCTGCCAGCAACAGTGCTGGCTCAGCCAGAAGCAGATATCATCAGCTGGGTGATGAGTGCTCATCATGTCCATCTAGTGGTACCCAAAATATAACCAGTGTACACTCCTCTCATGTGTGACAATCTACACAATGTGAGACAAAGTCAAATCCAGCACAGGGGATATTCCCACTCAAGCAGGAGAGGGGACCAGAGGCCATCCAGAGAGCCCTGCCAAGCTGCACATCTGATTTCATGAGCATGGAGCCTCTGCTGCCTCTGAGGAATAAGTGGGCTGATGTGAGAGGCCTCAGTCAGAGTCAGGGTTGATGCAAACTGGGGATGGGTCACACAGAGAGCAGGGCAGAGGCAGCACTCTGCAGGGGTTACAGCCAGGGGCCAGCAGCCACAGATGGACAGACATCCCAGCTGATAGGGATCTCAGGAGATCTCTACTTGTGAGGCTTCAGAAGGGATTTGTACCGTGGGGAAATCAAGTATGTTGTCACAGTAACCATAACAAGCTGAGATGGGAATAAAGCAGCTGGTTAGATGTCTGTGGAGTGGGTAGCCTGGAAACAGCATTCACTCAAGGAGTAGACATGCATGAACTGACCAGCTCTGCTGGCATCCAATCTCACAGCCTATCCCAGAGCGCCCTTCTATGTAAACATAATGGAAGATCTGCTGCTGAGAAAATATGCCCATAAACTTACTTTGATCTAAAGTTAAAATACTTGTGAAAAATTGCTGTCTGGGGTCCCAGTGTAAGTGCTATCAGCATAATGTGAGCCAAAATTGAGAAAGTTATTCTGTTATCATCTCAGAGAAAATAAAATACATGAGAAATATGCTTTAGTGATATGCCTTATAAACAGGCAGTGAGAAATATCTCAGGTTTCCTGGATTACCTCTAAACAAGAGCCACCAAAGACTAAGAGTCCACAAAGCACTTGTTCTATTGAATGTTCATACCCCTAAAACTCCCTGAAAGCAGATAAATAACAAGAATACATCACTTGCCATTTTTTATCCGACATCACAAGAGATGTTACAGTTGCTTTGGTAAGTGAACTGAGAATTTCACTTAAGCAGAACTTTCTTGAGCATGTTTGTGCTCTCCATTCATTTTTAAGAGCCTCTTGCAGCATCCCTCATGCCCCTGTGACATCCTCCAAAGGACTCACAGAAGTTTCTTAAAGATTGGTTTGAGACAGCAAGGTCAGGATACTGGGAGCAAAAGCTTAGAGCCAACCTGAACTGGTAACTGTATTATCATATCTTGCACCTGTTTCAGTGGAGCTCATCAAATGAGATGGAGATCTCTAAAGAAAAGAATTTGCATTAGTGGCAAGAGGAGAATTTAAAAAAACAGAGAGAGAAAGACATACTAAGTAGACTCAGTAAGTAAAGGAAGCAAAAAGGAAAATCAGTGTTCAATATTGGTTTTGACTGAGGTTTTTAGTGGAGGTACCAGACCTGCTCTCCAACGTGAGTTTTGCTTTGGAATCCACTACTGGATCTTGAACATTTTCATTAAAAGCCTGAGCCTCCAACAATCCTTCTCTGAGTTCTGTAACCACGACAGCATTGCAGTTTAAAGCATAAAATCTCTTTGTTGTGTTATTTTGGCAGAGAAATGCAGACTTTGCACACCCATGAAATTCAACTGCTGTGATAGCTTTGGGCATTTGTTTGCCTTTCAGCACACAAAGCCCTTTTATTTTGATAGCTGTCATTAGCTGCTGTTATGCCTTTTCTCCCCTTTATCTGACTGTATTTATAGGCATATTTCTATATCTTTACTTCTGTTTCCACAGCTATTCCTTGGTTCATTTTACTAATATAAATCTATAAGTTTTGTCCAACAAAAATGTGAAAAATTTGAAATGTGGCTCTGGTTAGTATGTATCTGTTTTCTCTAAAGATCTAAAACTCTTACATAGAACATCTGTGTGTGTTAGAGTCCTTGGTTTGGACAATGCTTTGAACACACTCAATTTACATTTCATTTCATAGACTTGCTCATGCCTGAAAAAGAAATAACCTGATAAATTATTTGCACTTGCTGCCAGCTTAAGCAACGTCTGAAATGCTTTGTTGACAAGTGGAACTTTTCAGATTATTTTTGGTGCCATGACATCCTGCTGTATATAACCCAGACTGGAAAATAACTGACAGCCTCTGGCATCTTGGAGATAAGCAGTATCAGCTGCTATAGGGTAGTGGACTGTGTCTCATGAGTAAAACAGACTCTAGTAGTAGCTTTGGGAGAGAAAACCTGATTTTTTTCTAACAATTGTGTTGTTAACACATTTCTATTTTCTTTTGATTCAGCCTTTAGATGATTATTTTCTTCCTTTTTGCTACTGATCTTTTGCTTTGGCATGCTGGGCATCATCATCCAGTGTATTTGGAAGCATGACTGAAAAGTTAGACGACCAGGAACAAAAGGGATTTCAAATACATGAAATAATTTTGTGGGTGTAGTGTCTCTTCACTCCCTCCATCCCCTTGGAAAGACGAAGTGTCCCCTTCTCCAGATGCTGAGAGAGGCCCATGGCACTGTGTCAGCCCAGGGCCACTGTGCAAGAGCTGAGCAGCCCTCAGGAAGGGAATCTCCCACCATGGAGCCATTGTAGCATTTACTCTCACCCTGCAGGAGCAGCAAGGGGCTGCTGCCAGGGGTCACCAGAGGGGGAAGCATGATGAACCACCTGAGACTGCCAGGGATGCTCTGTGCCCAGAGCTGCCTTTGATGCTCTGAGCTATTTAGCAAGTAACTGCAAATGGAGCCCACTGTCTGGCTGAAAAAAAGTGTGCCAGGAAAACTAGAAGCAGTTTTCAGAGCAAACTGTGTCCACTGGGTTGCTGATAATAATGACACATCAGATGAGATGTCTTAGCACAGGAGGAAAATAAGAATGGATGTCTACACCCTCCTAAATTATTTTCTCATCCTGTTCTCCTTTAGTACACCCATATCTATGCACTCTTGCTGTGTACTTGGCACAGGGGAAGCCTCTGGGTATTTTAAGTCACAAAAGAATTACAGACACAGTTGCATGTAAGTCTGTCTGATGGTAAAAGCAATCACAGGCATCCACTGGTTTCAAACTGTTAATTTAGGGATAGGAAATCAGCTGCAATAAAACCTTTCTGGAGATGTCAGCCTTGTATGATAAACACACACACACACACACACATATATATATCTTTGAGTGCCAACCATGGCACTATCTAATTAGAAATTTTTTTTTTCAAATCTGAAACTAAAACAAGAAGAAAAGCATAGCCAGTGAGTAAGAATCTATCTTTATACTATATAAACACTCAAAAGCCCTGTCAGAACAAAGCTTCATGGGCTGAAGCTCATTTGACACATGCTCTTGGTCCCTAAGACTTCTGAAAGAAGTAATTCAGATGCTATTCAAAGAGTATGACAGTTTCAATGTTCACACTCTTAAAAGCTCTTTTTCACATATCTTTTCATGTTGTGGGCACTCTCACAGCGATCAGTGCAGGAGCTGTCTCCTGAGCACATCCCTTTTGGCATGTTTTGAGCCCACAGGAGGCAGCTCAGCACAGTGCAGATGAGCCACAGTAGCAGCTCACCAGCCAGGCAGCCACAAGCCCCTGCCCACATTTTAAAGGTGCCAAGCTGTAGAGGTGTAGCCTGTGGGAGCATTTCACAGGCACTTACACATCAGGCACATCCAACCCAGAGCTCAGTGACAACGTGGGCCCAGAAAGAGAATGAGATTTGACACAGAGACACCTTCCCATAATCACATGTCACCTTCCAAAAAGATCTGGGCATAACCCATCCTTTATTCATGCAAACCCACTCTATCTTTTTAGGTCTCAGGGAAGATGTAGTTGCATCATTCCCTGTCTTGAATATGTTTTGTATTTTAAGCTCACTTTTAAACCCAAAGGAGACTGAAAGTCGAGCATATTCACAAAGGCTTCCTTGAATAATAACACCCCTGGGGAACTCTTCCTGATTTTTTGGAAGACAAGAAGTTTGTCTGTCGTCACATCCTGAAACAACTGAGATCACATCAGTAACAGCACAATGAAGGGGCTGTAAAGACTGAGATAACTCTGGTTTGAGCTAATATTATTACTCTGACACAGTACATGTAATTGTCTCTGGGGGGATGTTTTAATTAAAAGGGGGAAAAATAAGTTTATTCTCAACTACAGCTTCCTTCTACCTCTCATCAAATAAAATATAGGTGATGCAGGATAATTATTCTCATTAGTCTGAGTGGTTTGTGCTCAAAGCATTTGTGATAATATCTTGCTTTACTCTTTGTCTTTTTATTACCTGTAGGATACTGTAGAATATCAGGCTGATGCTGAACTGCATCAGTGCAGACAGCCTTGGGGGCTCATATCTTAATATATGTTTTGACATCTTATCAATCTTTAAATTTAACATACTGATTTATGTGCTAGCATTATGATGAGCTCCCTATGGTTACTGAACTGTGTGTTATTCGGATGTACAAGGTCAACAGCAGCTTCTGCAGATCAGTTCCCTCTGGTCTCTGCCAAAAGCTGATAGAAGGCAAATCTTTTGTGCTTCCCTGGAAAATAAGCTTCAGATTTTCCTTAGGGGGAAAAAAAAAAAAAAAGGCATTGTACACAAAAGAGGAAAATAGTGTGAATAGTGGAGAATGGGATAAAGAAATTAAAATTAAGGCAGAGTTGCATGGTCCTGAATCTTCAGAATAATCATATTTCATCCTCCAAGAATATCATTCCAGATAAAAGCATAGGATGAATGTCAGCAGCTTTCCAGATCAGGAGTTCTGGAAGGAAAATAATGAGACAGAAAATATTTTACATTTATATGAAAGAGTTCTGGCAAATGACACTTGTGATTTCTTAGTGCCCCCAAGTAAAGGAAACAGGTGATAAAGTAGTCAGTGAAGAAAGATACACTTCTTTTTTCTATCTTCAGTGTTTGGAGTTCCAAATCCATTCGGCAGATCTACTGTTTTTTTCTTCCTTGCATCAGTATAGTCACTGCTTGAAATGGAAGCTTTTTTACAAAATTTTCTAATTTTCTGTAAGACTTTTTTTTAGGTGCAGAATTGTTCAGATATTCCTAACTGTTTTCAAGTCCATTTTTCTTCTACTTTTGCTGGTGTATTCTGATACTCCAGGCTTTCCTTTAGAGTTGCAATGAGGAATTACAGTAAAATCATTGAAGCATCTTGTTAATTGCTGTCTGGTGGCTGTTCAGGGGTTGTGACTTGGCAAATTTTATTGGAAAGTACTTTGTCACAATCTGACAAGATAAATTAATTAGTGTAAAACTCCACTGTGCATTCATTAATGCCAGTGTACCTCAGACCTTTGACATAGCTGCTGCTACATAATTTACACAATTGGCAAGGAGCACAGTGAGACCAGTGTTTATTTCCATTGAGCATTCACTTCTTAAACACACGTGTCTTTTTAAAAAGAGATTAACTGACTCTTTAATATTGTTAAGGTGATGCATCCCTAGTTGCTCAAATAGTCAAGGTGTTTATACACCTTTTTGGTCTGTCTGCAGAATCACAGCCTAAAGATTATTGTGCAAAATTATTTTCTTTCTGGTGGTTTAAAGCTTTCAGGTGCTTTACAGCCTCTCACTGTCACTGAATTATAGCACTGCTAGTTTTCCTTGCTAGCCATGTGTCCTTGCTATGCAAATGTGAAAGGCTACAGATAGGCAAGTGGAGTCTGTGGCAGGTGATTTTATAATGCAGATGAACTAAGAATATTTTTATGTCAGAAATAGGGAGCTGTTGAGAACGTTAGGGATGGCTGTAGTGATGAACTCCAATCTGGAAGTGACTGTGTGGAAATAAGGTTTTGTGTGTGAAGAAAAGGGACTGAAGCCATAGGAAGCAATAACTACAATTCCTTTAATGCTCCTCTGATGAAATCATCTATGATATCATGTGGTCTAGGAGGAGGAGTACTGAATATAGCCCAGCTCACACTGCATGGTGTAGAGGCACACAGAGGTCCAGATGCTGATTTTGCTGGAGTCCGTAAATAAATTTTTGCTAACTTTAGTTGGTTAGAAAATCTTCTCATTCTTTTCTACAAAGAATAGTAATTACTAACTTGCAGAAAAATCAAAGTCCTAATGAGAACTTCTGTTGCCATTTTGTTCTCTGTACATTTTGGTTTTAGGGTCTAAGGCATAACCAGAAATCAGCCCTCCACCACAACGTCAGCAGCAGTCACTGTTATCTCCTCATTATTAGGCACCTGTATTTCAAACACCCACAAAAATATCAATTCCCTAAAAATTCCTTTTATCTTGGTATTATGCCACTGGCAGCAAGAAGAATAATCTGTATCTGAAATAAAATTGCAGTGGGTTTTCTCCCTTGGTTGCCAATACATGGGTGAGTCAGAAGCAATAAAAGAGTTGTGGGCCATAATCACCTAGGCTGTTGTTTTCCCTCTGCATTCAGCCAAGAAGAAAAGCGTGGGTGTCTCTTTCCTGATCTTGCCTTTTAGTCACCCCACTCCTGAGAGCAGCTTCTCCCCACTCACTCCAGGTCTGGCTGCACAGCCTACGGCTGGGTGGAGGGGCCACTGGAGCACAGGCAGAAAGTCCTGGTTTGGGATCTTGCCAGGAACTCAGGTCCTCAAAACTGAGAGGCCAAATCTTTACCTTATGCTGCTGGTAAAATTTTATATAATTTTAACCTTTTTTTACTGAGACACCTGTCTCAGCAGATGATCATTGTAATGCAGCAGCACAGTTCAGATACAGTCATTTGCAGTGCTCTGAAAAATTACTAAGTGCAAGCCTCCCTTGTGCATTCCTGTTTACTTGTCTCACCCATCTCTTAATTTGTGTGTGATGCTCATATTTTTAATATAGAAGGTGCTCTGAGTCAATGCAAGGACTTGAATCAGTTCAGCACAATGGGAATGAAACAGTGAACCCCATTGTGATACAGATAAATAGTTCCAGAAAAGTATCAGAAAATGAAAAGCAGAAACTGTGTGCATATCACATATAATTACCCCAGCACTTGCAAAACAGCTTTTGAAAGATTGGAAGGTAAGATTTCTGTGAAGAATAGGAAAACAATAAAAAAGGAGGAGAAAATATCCTTCCTCAAAGAGCATAATGGTATGAATGGTGAATATCTGTCACAGGAGCTGGAAAGGGCTATATCGTAGTAAGAATGCACAAGGTAAAAGGGAAGACATGCTCTTAATGAAAGCTCAAGACATACTCTTAACAAAGCTAGCAATAAGTTTTCAATGTTTCTAACCAATCAAAAGTCTAAGTGAAACTGAGCTCAAAACAGGGAGTCCAGGTCAGGAGGAAGACAGCATGTAGCACAAGGCTTGGTATTTGCTGCAACAGTGTAAAGGCAAAAAAAGCAAGTGTAGTAGAAGATGCAATGCCTTTTATTACTTAACTGTTGCACTTTTGGACAGCTGATGTGCCCCGAAATCTTGTCTGGGAGGTTTCTTTGTGGGATTTGGTTTGTGTTCTGGTTTGTTGGTTGGTTTGGGTTTTGGGTTGTTTTTTTTTCTTGCAATGTAAGAAAATTTGAAGCTCAGTCTGGGCGAAGCACACTTGCTGGAGTTTCACATAATTGTATTAATCCATTCAACAGCTTGAGAGGAAAAGACCAGTTATTGCAGTGGAGCAGAGCTAGATGAGGGCAAAAGAAACAAGGTATAAAATCACTGATCTCTGTGGGGCTAAGATAGGTAATCAGGGCCTGCAGAAAGCAGGTGGTCTCGTGGTGACTGAGCTTCTTTGCTGATAAGTTGAGTTCAACTTGTCACTTAGTACTCCCTGAAGACCAGAAAAGAGAGGAGGTTTAGATTCAAAAAGGAACAAGCTAATTGCACAAACCACAGTAATTTCTGAAGTATAAGTGCACTAAAGTAGATCTGTCATATGATAGGAATAGCTGGTAAAACAGTGACTCAAGGATAGGTCACTTTTAAGCACCCCTAACTGGACATTTAAGTGTGCACCTTCTTAATCATATTAGTGCTCAAAAAGGCTGAGAATCATCCAAATGAATATCAAAGATGTGTGGAAAGTGACCATCCGTTGACACCAGCTGTAGTAGGTGTGGATCTCTGAAAAGGTGACTGGCTGCCTACATCTTTGCCAGAACTAAATAAAATTTAAAGCACTGGGTCCCTATCCAAGTCTTCAGACATCTGAAGACCTACCAACACCTGCCTTTTCCCCAGCCTAAGCCATACATTGTGCAAGAGGATGTACTCTGCTGAATCTAGGCCAGAATATCTAGAACTGCTCTTTATCCTCAGACATTTGCCAAACTCCTGTCATCTCTTCAACTCCATTTCAGTGCTAACTAAAGATTTGGTTTGCTTTGGGATTTTTACTCATTTTAAACAGAAGGAAGAGTATGCTGAATTTAATAGATATGTGCTTAGGATACTCTATGTGTATTGGCAGTGGCTATTAGAGCTGTGTCTATCAAACATGATGTGCTACTATAATTTAATGGAAAAGATTTTAAAATTTGTTATTCGCGTGTTGGAAAGATTTTGTTTGATTGTTTTTTCTAAATGACAGTTTACAGTCCAAATCAAACTGAAAGGCATCATCACACCCATGTGCTATTTCGATTTCACATAAGGATGCAGCCCATTGCATTTGTCCAGTTGGGTAACTGATGATTGTCAATAATACTGAGAGCTTTATCCAATGCTAAAAGTAAAATCCCATGT
>VYZP01018840.1:935-34454 GCA_013400635.1 Hypocryptadius cinnamomeus | reverse complement strand
AAAAAAAAAAAAAATAAAAAAAAAAAAAAAAAAAAAAGTAATTCTGATTCTGCACAGAGAATGAACAAATTACTTCCTAAATGAAATTACCTCTGAGCCATCCCATCCTCTTGCAAAGTATTTTGAGTGCATTTTCACTTTGCACTATCACTATTGAAGTGATAATTAACTGAACAGAATACCAGGAAAAAAAGCATATTAGCCCTAATGCACAAGGCTGTAAACAAATGCTGTCAATAAACAGGCACATTTAAAACACACCTGTCTTTCCATTCCACTAAGATGCATGATAAACCACATACTTAGCAATGAAGCACAGTTAGCCCTTACTTTGCACAACTTTGCAAAGTATCTTGTTAAAGACAACAGAACAATGTTTCTTACGGAAACATAACATTTCTAGCCCTTTCACCAGTATCACAAGACAGAAACATCTATCAAGATTACCTAGGCACATAAAAATGCCTAAGCAAATTGCAAACCTAAGTACTGTAGAAAATTACTGAACCGATTAATTCTGTAAAGTTGAGTAAACATCCAATAGACTTGTCTCACCTAGCATTAAAATTAAATCCTTCACAAGAATAAACAATGCACATAGGAGAAGCTGATAGAAATCTAGACTAAGTTAAAAGATAAAAAACTTGAAGTACTATAAACGATGGCATATTGTAAGCAAGAACATTCTTTCTGAATCCACTAAATCCTTCTTATCTCTGATTTCCTGTGAAAGAGTGCCAAGGTAGGTCGTAAATTTCTTATACAGAGGATCATCCCAATAATTCAATCTATATTTCAAAGGATGCTGAAAGAGCTGTCACTCTATGGCTTTTGAATCCTTTGTGCATACACATAGAACAGGGGCAAGAGCTGTCTTCCTTGTGCTGTTATATCACACAAAACCTTCATTCCCACTTTCCCCACTCTCCAGTGCCCTGCCATTCTTAGTGGAGCTCCAAGGGCAAGACAAATAACAGAAGGAAAATGCTAAAATAATTATTTTAATGGCCAGAAAACAAGAAAATTTGGCTGAGATCTTTAAAACTCTGAGACAGATATCAAAGTCATAAACAGGCTTTCCACTCTGTCCTTGCATTAAAGACAGAGCAGAACCTACTTATCACCAAATTAGATCATTGGCTTTAGAGGCTCTTTCTCAAGGATGAGCTTGTCCTTAGCTACTTCCTGGACACCTAAACTTTCTTGCTTTCATATCAGTGAGACTACTGAAAGTTTTGTCTGGTGTTTGAACCAAGAAACATCATTTAGACCACTTAATTCAATATGGTTGCAGATTAATGCAGCACAGCCCAGACATGATGCATTTAATTTTATTTTGGACATGTAGATTTTTTCCCATATTTAAATATTTCTCTTTTTTTTTTTTTTTAACTTGAATTTTATGTATATAGTAAGAGATATCCTAGGATTTCACTGCACTGATTTTGGTTATGCCAAATTTCTGGCACTGCAGATGGAGCCCAAAACTGCAGCTTGACTAGAAGCCAAGGAAAGGTGGAAATGTGTTAGTTATTTTCAGGGCTGATGTCAGTTTCTTTTGGTGGCAGTCCCCTAGCAAGCATGAGAATCAAGTCCAAAGTGTCAGTCCCAGGTTGCCCTCTCTCCAGGAACTGAAGAGCAGCAGTAAGGGCTGGTATCCAATGTAAAGGACCTGCCAGTGAAACACTGAGTAGAGTTTCAACCCAAGAACCTGGAAAAATTGCACTTTTTGGCACCCAAAGAACTATTTTTTTTCCATTTGCCAACACAATCAGTTGGTTTTACATGCAAAGTATGATTCAAAGGTGCCTCACATGACACCAGCTGGCCAGAGCAGCTTTCCCAGCAGTGCCTGTTACCTCAACATTTTGCAACAACACTTAAAGTGGGGTTCTCTGGGCTTTTACAATGAGTGCAGATCCATCTGTCTGTGGCTCATGATCAAAGAAAAACAGAAAAGTAAATCAGATCAGAGTTCAAACCTGAAGGCATGTTTAACAGAACTGGAATGTAGAACTCTTTCCTTCAAACATCCTATTAATCTTTTGTCCCATACACAAAACCTTTGCTGAATTTGCAGTAGCTCCTGCAACTCTTCCAAAAGCACATTGCCAAGTACTCTCCATTTCCAAGTAATTCTCTCTTTCATGCAGTCCAAAGAATTAGAGAAACACACACAATCATTTTAAAGAACAATAAATTAAGTGAAAACTGTCAACTTTACAATGTAATTGCATTGAATCCAGGCAATTATGTGCAAGAATAATTTAATTCATTTTGCTGATTCATTCTGGAGTTAGAATTACACAGTATTAAGGCTAATCTTTCATACTTAGGATAATTAATTGGTCTCAATATATTTGTTTGGGGGATGACTTAGGCAGGAAAGCACAAATTGCCCAGTGGTTAGATGGTGTACATTTTCCCTAAGCAGTATGTGATGATGTGAGGCTTTCTACAAGATCACCACCACACACTAAATCAGCCCTGGAGCACCTTTGTGGCATTCCAGGGTGGTCCCTTTGCTTTTTTGGTCAAGGACTTTGTGTGGCTGCCAGAGGATTGAATTCTCTTTGTTTGTACCTTCACTCAGTAGAAATAGAAGGGGAGGTTGGTCCTTTTCTGGGGCAGATCCACATTCTTCCTTCCATCAGCCCTGTGGGTACTTCCAGGATGTTTTCATGCTCAACTATGGATGGATGCTCATTCCTAAGTGATAGTGCAAGGAAAACAGTGGGGAAATGCATGGTTTTCCATCTACACACTGATATAATCAATTGCACTCTTTGTGGACCTGGGAGAAACATTTAAGCACAAAGGTAGCCCTGTCCATCTCACACAGTTTGGATTGTGTATCAGGCAGGGGCCAGCCACCACCACACAGCTCCAAAGAAAAGAAGGGCCACTGAAAGAGCTTTCTCAGACTGTTCCTCAAAATTTGATTTTTGCATCAATAGACACAAACTTACCTAATAGAGTCTTAGTTTCTCCAAACCCCACCCCCCAAAAAAAAAGCAAAAAAAAAAAAACCAAAAAAAAAAACAAACACCAAAGGTCATTTGAAGGAACAAACTGGGCAAATAAAAAGAAGGGAAATAAAAGTAATTTGCTACTTGCTGCTAAAAATAATTATTTTGGATCCAAGGTGCAAGATAAATGACAGCCATATTTAATTTGTGAGGGCAATCATGTGTATGACTGAGCAATCCAAAAAAAACCCTGGGCAGATCCCCCATATAATCCCAATAGAAGGGAAGAGAAAAACAAACTTAGATGAATCAGTAGGATGGGAACAAATTATTGTAACTTCTTACATAGTCCCACACTGTCACAGACATATTTTATGAAAAATCCTATTGCCAGGGTTTTTCCCATGAGAGGCTGAGGAGCCTCAGGAAAGAGATGTAAACAATAATTATCTGCTGCTGTAGAATGCAACAGATGCCTGTTCAATTAGTCCATGTGGATTGTTTCTACTTGATGACCAATCATGGCCCAGCTGTGTGGACTCTCTGAGCAGTCACAAGATTTTGTTATTTATTCCTTTTCTATTCTTGCTAGCTTTCTGATAGACCTTTTTTCTCTATCCTTTTTAGTATAGTTTTAATATAGCATTTTAATATAATATATATCATAATATAATAAACCAGCCTTCTGAAACATGGAGTCAGAATTCATGTCTCTTCCCACGTCCTCGTCCATCGAGTCCTCCTCGGACTTTCACTTTCTAAGAACACCACACTTTCTAAGAAAAAAAAGAGTCCACAAAGAAAAAGAAAATCCAAACAGAAGTTAGTCTTTGCTTGCATCAGAAGTGTCATGTGTGGGATATGCTGCATATGCATCACACTGATGTATTTTTGCTTAAAGCCTAATACAGGCTACTGCTGTATGTGCAAATTTCCAAAAGTCCCTCTTAAGTCTTCACATATCCATATATTAACCTTATTTTATTTTTCAATGCAAATTTGTTTTTTCCTCCTGACAAGGTTTTTTTTTTTACTTCCATTTTTCATTTCTCAGAGAGTTTTGTTTGAACATTCATATTTTTTCTCAAAGGAAGTGGCTGTTTAGACAAGGATGCAAGGAGGAGGATCAGGAGGCACAAGCAGAAAAGAGGCCTTGCAGTGTGCAGACAACTTTGAGAGACATTTTGAGAAACGTTCAGTGAGGAGAACATATCAGCTGTTTGTTTTTCTACATCACAAAGGTCAGAACAATAGCAAGAAGCTTTTCTTTCAAGAAAACAAAACTCCACACATTAATCATTCACAAGTATGGGAGTGATCAGCTGAAGAAAGTGAACACATAAGAAATTAAGAAAGTAGTGCATGAAACTTATTTTCCCCACATTTTATCAAAGGCACTGTTGCTACAGGAATGACGTTTTAGGCAGTCAGTTCTTTTGGAAATGTTAAATTTATGTTTGACTTCTCCAAGGCCTGATTATTTTTTCAAGCATTTGAGCTACAAAAGCCAGCAGCTTAATGTCCGAAGTACCTTGAGGGATCATTGCCTTTTCTGTGGATTAGTGCATTAGAAGTGCTGCAGGGTTAGTGGGACATCAGAAGGTGAGGATTTGCTGTGTCACTTTTACAAAGCACTAAGTCCCAGTGCAGCATTGTGGTGAGACCTGCAGAGCAAGACCCCTGGGAAAGCACGTGGGAGAGGTCCCAGGTCCTGCAGCAGGGTAGGCGCCTGCAGCTTGCAGGAGTGCAGATATCTCTTCCCTTGGATCTGCTGCCAGACAGCCAGCAAGGGACAGGGGTCATATATTAATAGGCCAAAAATGCATCTATTATTGATTCCATCTGTTCATTTTCATTCACAAATAACTCCCTTCTGTCCAGCCCATCAGTCCTACTCCTCTGGTCATCCCTTCTCACCTCTGAGACCAGAGTACCTTTCCCCACCTTGCCCACTCTAAGCAGCGAGGCTGTAGCTGCTGGAAAAAGTGTCTGACCAGTGCCTTGCAGAGCAGCAGAGAAGCTGAGTGTCTGTTGAAGGCTCCTGCCTCTGCAGAGCATACAGATTACAACATCACTGTGCCTTCACCCTTAATTTTCCCTCAACCCACCACTATTGGAGTAAAATGAGCTGTCTTTGTTTCTGCTGGGAGAACAGATGGAAGAGGGAGGTACTCCATGGTCAAGTCCTTTCCTGTGTCTGTTCCTTTACCTCCACCTGTGCCCTCAGTCTCTTATTTTCTTCCTCGTCTCAGAAAGGACTGGGCACAGACAGAGTTTTAGGACAGTTATTGCCTTAAAGCCTGACATAATTAAAATCTCTTTCATTACCATCACTGATCGGAGAGTATCATTACAATGAACACGATGGATACCTTTAGCCTTTACAATAAGAATAAAAGATAACTGCCCATGACCACATGTGTCAAATAATATTAACAGAATGTACAATTCAGTAATGAGAGTTAATACAGTTTCTAATGGCACTGAGGTACTGGTATAATTTAACATCTAGATATTGGACAGGATTCTCTAAACCACCACTCCTTGGTGCACTCCTCCCTGCATGTGGAGCACCCTTCTCCAGCAGCAGGGCTCAGGTGCAGAGCAGATGTCCAGTGATGGGAGCAGGTTCCCATTGACAACAACCTCACTGTGCTTCTGCATTTAAGACTATCAAACCACCTAAAGTTTTCTTGGGAAGTCAATTAGTTCCCAGAAGCTGCAGTAATGGCCCAAAAAAGTATTGAGACAATTTTCTGCTTCTAAACCTGTTTCATCGTGGCAGGGACAGAAAGGAACCCACTGTGCCTGTGCTTCAGCTCCTGCACACAGTGGGGAGCTGGCAAGTCCTGCCCCAAAGCTGTTCCCACTGTGATGACACTGTGCAAGCAGTTCTGTCCTGGGTGATGCCATCTGATGTTTGCACCTCTGGGTGCTGCTCAGCCCTTGCTGGCACATCAGTCTTCAGGACTGAATCCTCCACAACAGCTCGGATGCCACAGGACCTGGCTCCCATCATTCCCATGGCAGTCTTTCCCATCAGTCACATCTATCCACCTTCTGACCTCTCTGATCAGCCTTCCAAAAACGATGTGCCAGGTTAGCTCTGGCAAAAGAGTAGCTCTTGTGGAAGTCAGGGAGAACAGGAGGAGCTGCTTTCACTCTGGAGTTGCTTTCTGTCCCACTCAGAGCACACTCAGGAGCTGCTGATGGACTGGAGCATCATCCAGGCTGCCAAGTGTGGTGCTGGTCAGATCTCCTCTTTGGGACACTGCTCAGTGCCACAGAAGCAGGGGCCCTCAGCAAGGAGCTCAGGAGCCAATTCCTATTCTTTTGATGGTTGTCAAGAAAGAATTAATATTCAGCCAGGAAATCAAATTGTCATCAATTTTTCTGCTGTAAATCCCAGGGCCTCCACTAAAGACTACATGCATGCACTGTTTCAGAGATAATTCCATGACCTTTGTCATCTGGAAACAGCATGGGTGTTAAGGAGTAATAAGGTAAGGACCAGAAACAAATAGAAAATAATTGACACAGGAATATGTCTGACAAAATTTTACTGACTGATGTGACCACTGTTTCAGTTGGTGCCATGAAGTCTTTGTCCTCTGCTCCTTGTCACGTATCAGAGAAAACTGTTCCCTGTGGTCAGTGGCTGTGTAGCTCTTCTGAAGAACCACGTCATGTCACACAGTTGGCATCATATTTTTCTTTATCATTGCTCATGAAGGCCACAATATCTCAAAAAGGGCATTGAAGAGCAAGGAAATATGCAAAGAGGAGCAGCAAGTTTTATCATTGCTCTGGAAAGAAAACAGGACCATATGAAAAGAGAATAATATCCTTCAAGTAGGTAAATATATAGCAGAGTGAAATTAAAAAAGGAATGAGAGATATGGGTGGAAAAGGAAAAATTGAGACCTGAGAGCCCTCCAATGAAAGCATCATATAACAGACAGATTTGAAATGGTTATAAGGTCAAATTATCCAATATAATTAAATTTGTGAGCTCATTGCTGCATAAAAGTATGGAAACAAAATATAAAAACAATTAGACAAATTCATAGAAGGAAAAGGCTTCATAATAAAAAACCGCACACCTTCAGACTGAGAAGCCCCTGGCAGCAGGCTGTGGATAAGAGATCCTACCAGGGCAGCATGGATGCAGACTCACTCTATGCACCCAGTTACTGCCTGAGCACTTTTCATCTTGCCTGCCGGTGGCTGCAGGGAGGCACGGAGGATTCTGGGCCACATGGGACCTGTAAACCCTTTGGCACGAGTCATCAGTACAGCTCTAGGCTGGCCAAAGGCAGCTGGGGTAGAGTGACTGCCATGGGTCTGAGCTGGGGAGGGGTGCAAATGATGACAGCACCCAGTCGAGAGGCAGCACAGTGGGCAAGGCGATGGTGACACTTCAGCAAGTGATACCTCCACACTTCTCAGAGCTGGGGGAAGATTTTCTCCACCTCTGACTCAGGACTCAGCACTGACAACACAGCTGAACCCGCTATGACCGATGAGTACAGTTTATGTGATGTCATATATAATGCAATGACACCTCTTTATCACTTAATGTATTCCAGTCCACTCTGGTGTAGTTCAAAACCAAATACAGCAAAATGTTCAGGGTAAGGGAGACATGAAATTAGATGTATGGAGCAAAAATACATCCTTCTTGCCTCATTGCAAGAGGTAAGAAAAATTCAAGTTATTTCATTAGTCAAGAATTAAAATGCAGCTTATAGAGGAGGAAAACAGCATATTATTGAACCACTGTAAGGCAGGTGAGATAATCATTAACTGATTCTATTATGCTACTTTCTCCCAAAATTAAAGTGACTTCCCTATAATTTAGAATTAGTTCTGAAAGTATTTCCTGACTGTGGCTTTCCTAATGATGCAGGGGATGGTGTTTCTGTCCACTCTTGCTTTGTCCTGTAGTGAAACATGCCAGATAAGAAAATTAGCAAGCTGTTCTCATTAGCCATTTTGGACTGTGTATCCCACCCTCACAACAGGCAACTGGCAGCTAGGCTGGGAATTGTAATTAGCTTTGAGCCCATTATGAACAGGTTTGATTAATTGTTACTTCACAAATCATGTCTGCCTGACAAAGTACCTGGCATGGGTGTCTGTACATTCCTATCAAGTGGCAGCTTTGCTGGGTAAGGAATTTGGGACTGGTTTCAGAAGGAACTCTGCTGCCAGCATTTTCTTTTGACACCCCTGGGAATTATCCCAGTTTGGAGTGTTTTACAAAGCTAAGAAATCCCCTAAATGCTCATTTCTGGAAGAATGCTGCAGCTTTCTGGAGAAGGCAGGCTCTGAACAGGAAAAAAATTGCACATCTACACTTGCACATGCCTTTCCTTGCCTTCCCATTCTGTACTGTGCACTGCTGATTTGTGGATACCCTTTGTGCCTCTCCAGGGAGCTGAGTTTCCCCACAGGGCAGCACTGCCACTCATCTCGTGGCTGCAGCATGCTGTGACCCAAACTGCAGCTCCTGCACTCCAGAAATAGCATCCTGCCTCTGGGAGAGGTCAGCCATGGCTGACTGCTTCGTGTCAGCTGTATCTGCTGTGGAGGTTTCCAAACATGCCCTGCCTGATTGCTCATTGCCTCTCTCCTCTTCGGGAATCATCTCTCAAGAGCTCTGCATTACCTCCCCACATCGCTGCCCCGGGGCAGGGGACAACACCCACACAGAGCTGTCCCCCTGCACACTTCTAACCCTGGAGAATCCTGTACGTGGGTGAAGATCCCATAAATCACCCATGGGGAAGTTCCTAGACATCCCCTGCTCCAGATTTGTGGCTCAAGGGAGTTAGAAACCTGGGATTTGAGATACATCACTGTGCTACAGGCACAAGAGGGCTCTTTAGAATGTAAACATACCCAGACTCAGAGCAAGGGTCTTTTAATCTAACAGCTTTCTAAAACACTCTTAAGAATAGAGTGTAAAAACCAGTCCTCTGCCCTTACAATTCCTCCCAACCTCTAGAAATCAACGTTTTAAGGAGTTCTAGAGGTTGCATATTCATCACTGTATGTAGTAACTCTTTTCTCTGTGAGCTTACCCAAGTCCCCTCAAATTCATTTTTCTTTTTGGATAAATGCATTAATATTTTGACAGTGAGGTTTGGGGTGTTTTTTTCCTTTCTCCCCTCCTCATTCTGCTTTTGTTTTGGCAAGTGTTACAATAAACAGCCAAGACATGAGAGTGGCAGGCTGTACCAGAGGATTGGAGCACAGCAGCAGACCTACAGGACCATTTCTGCCCAGACATGGCCTCCCTCCCTGCCTCCTGAGCTCATCTCATGATCAAATCCAGTGCTCTGCTGTGGTAGCCAACCACTCCTGATCCTCCTTTTCCCAGCTCTCTGGGGACAGCAGCAAGGGCAGCAGGCAGGGGCACAGAGTGAGCCCTGTGTGGGGGCAGCGCTTTCAGTAGTTGCTGAGACTGATGTTTGTGTGGTCCATCTGGTCTGAGAAATATGAGGAGATCAAGCATGTGGACTACTCACCAGGAAGTGGAAGCAGAGATTAAATGCCCCATATTCTCCTCAGAACCCCCTCTCCAGAGTTCCCCTCCTTCGCCTTCCCCAAGCCATGCCTGTCCTGCCCTGCTGCTCACCAAGCCCTGGTGTCCCTCTTATCCCCTGGAGATTCATGGCCCTCCCAAACAGGCTGGGTTGGCCCTGGGACATGGCAGGGCTGAAAGAGCACGTGAGGACAGTTCTGTGACACTGTGAACTCTGCAAGAGTTCTGCCAGCTCCCAGTCAGTCCTGATTTTGCTGCTGGCATGGAAGCATGGCTGGTCCAACCGTGACTGGTGCTCTGCTTTCCCTGCTGTATGTGGAGTGTCAGGGCTGCTCATCTACCAGCTTTGGCTGCTCTTCTCTTAGCTGGGTAACTCATTTTCCAGAAATGTCATCCCAACAATGTCCATGAGCCTCAATGTCTCTTTATTTTCTAATTAATTACAGATGGGCATAGTTAACATGATATCTTAAGTATCACCAATTCTTCCCTTTATGAAGACTGTGTTTCTCTTTAACACTTTATATGGAGCCTAAGGTTACACTAGAGCAGCTTTTTTTATGAGAGGATCTTGTTTTGGAAGAGGATTTACTAACAGAAAAATGTCAAGAAAATCACACACTCCACAAGCATTACATAGTAGTTCCTACATGTGTGTGCTTTGAGAAAAGGAAAGTCTACTCCCCATTATCTGAACCACAATTTTGGCAATTTTGTTTAGCTGGAGTAGTAGCAACCACCTCTGAAGCACCTCAGATCCAAGAGCTACACAGATGGTAGAAATGGACACAGCAATTCCATTAAAAATAATAATAGACAATGTGTGGAGGTTACAGGTGAAAATAGTATATTGGACCTGTAAGAAAAGGAAAAGACAAAACCTGAATAAGAGTGTTCTGGGAGGACATTTAGACAATCACAGAATAAAAATAGCTGGATGAAGAAAGCCCTCCAAAAAATGGAGCTGGCAAAAGAAAGACATATTTTGAAACGGCAACAAAAGAGTGAATTACGCCTGTGAGCTGAGAAGCTGAATGACAGTGCCAAGGTCAATGGGATGGTAGACAATAGCAGGAGAGAAAGTTAAGAGGGGTTTTGTCATTTGCTAACTTGGCCATGAGAAGGAAAATTTGAGAAGAAAAAAAGAGAAAAAAAGAAAAGAGAGAAAGAAAAAAGAAAGAGAGAAAGAGAGAAAGAGAGAAAGAAAGAAAGAAAGAAAGAAAGAAAGAAAGAAAGAAAGAAAGAAAGAAAGAAAGAAAGAGAGAAAGAAAGAAAGAGAGAAAGAAAGAAAGAAAGAAAGAGAGAAAGAGAGAAAGAGAGAAAGAGAGAAAGAAAGAAAGAAAGAAAGAAAGAAAGAAAGAGTAGAGGGGTAGAGTTTTGTCCCTGAACACCAAAGAAGCCAAAAAAAGATAAGGAAGGAATAGGAAAGGGGAATAGACAGCACTACAAACATGAAGAAACAGCAAGTTCTGCAAAAGTAGAAGTATAGTAATATAAGATCAGACTGTCCTTTCTTTTCTCTGAGGCACAAGAACAATTTGATTATATGAGGGATTTGAGAAACATACGAAAAGAGATTTGGCAGGATAAGAAGTGTTTCTTTTACAGCTTGAGAAAAATACACATTTCTGAAAAAAGCATGGCAGAAAATACCATTCCTGGTGAGACAGGTGGGAGCGAAAAGAGGAAGAGACCTTTATTTGTGATAACCATGCATTTTAGAAACTAACATTTATACTTCAGGACATATGGGAAAACCAGTGAGAAATAGCATAGATGCTATATCAAAGACAAATTAATTATTTGAGTGTTCCATTAGAAACTCTGATGTTTGATTGTGAAACACATTTCTGAGGGCTACACAGCACACAGAGATAATAAAAATATTTTCTCTGAAACCCAAAAATGTCTTTAAACATAGGTTCTAGAGAATTAAGGAAGACAGATATATAGATGCACTTGCCTTGAAAATTAGAAATTCCCTAAATCCTCCATTACTTTCAAGCAGTAGTTTTAATCTCCAAGCAGTTTTTACTGTAGATAAAGTAAAACCTGCTTGGAGTAGGTTTTTACTTTCCTCTGATGCAAATTAATAAATTGTTCAGCTCACATTTCACAACAATTCCCAAGGCAGGACCCACAGAAAGGGCATGCAGACACCTCTGGAAGCAGAAGAGTACAAGCAGCTCATTTTGTGGCCGTGGTTTCTACTTCATTAAAGCTGCAGACTGTGTTTCAGGGTGCTGGCATCCCTCCAGAATCTTGAGGAATTTGGAACACAAGCCTCTCCCCAAAGCAAGGCACTGCCAGTTTGCTGCTGGCCACACCTGTAGCTCTGTCAGGGCAGGTGCCCATAGTCTGAAGACCCTCCCATGCTTTGACCGGAGCCAGCTCTCAAGACACTGCCATCCAGGCAGGAGAGAACTCCTTTCCTGTGTGAAACACAGTGAGAAAGACATAAATGATGGGTTTGAACATCTTTCATTCTGAAACAATAGTTTTTATGCATGTGGAAATATGGAAACTTCAGTGAGAGCAGCCATGGTTTACAAAGAGAAATGGACTGCAAGATGATGTTAAAGTTTTTTTTGTTGAAGATCTCACATCTTCCAGAGTGAGGATCTGCTGTTTTCTACAAGATATGCCCAGGTGAGAGAATATGGCTCCCAGCAGCTTTCTCCTACAGCGTCCTCTGATCAGGAGGAAAAGAGTGACCCCCATGTCCTTGTACCCACCAGAAACACCATCCAAGTCTCCCAAATCCTGCAGCCCCAGGGCCTCCCTACTGGACCCCTGTGGCAAGCATGAGAGAAAACCTCTGGTGATGCCCAACTCTGTTTGTATAAATGGATTAAGATAGGACTGCACCAGGTAGCTGAATCACTCCAAAAGCTCTGGTGTTTGTCCAAGAGCAGCTTTTTCTCTCCTTAGAGACATGGGCCACCTGCAGGTGTCTGAGTCAGTCTCATCTCCTAAATTTGCTGAGCTCCTGGCTGTAGCCACTGGATTTAAAGAAATTGTTGATGTTCCAGCAAGCCTCAGTCTGCAGATCCCCATGCATGCTGTGATTAGTTTGTTACAAAACTGTAGGAATCATTGCAATAATCCCATGTACTAAGGAAAGGAATTTGGTACCTCTGTTCAACCCCTATTGAGCAGCATACCTCTGACTGCTTGGATTTACAGCCTCTTTTCTGACTGAAAGCAAATTTACATATGTCCAGACTCTCCATTTTCCACTCAGCAGAAGAAAGATGACTCATTAAATCCATTGTCTGCACTAATGAGGTGAGTGCTCATGAAGTTTCTGATCACACTCCAAAGATACTTCTGAGTGCAGGTATTTAGAAACTGCGCTTATCTAGACATCTTTCATCCTGTTTGTCAGACCTTTTAACTGATCCGTACAATTCCAGGGGATTGAGCTGCAAGCCTGGAGGATGCTGCATGTGAGGGAGCAGAGTGCCACTGCCTTGGCAAGGCAGGAGCTCAGCCCTGACAGGGCATCTCTGTGCATCCCTGCTGTCTGTGGTACCAGCAGCCTGTCAGAAGTGCTGTAGGAATCTGAGAACACTGTCAGTGACATGTTGAGTACTCAAATTTACCTTTGTTTTATGCTGCTTAAGATAAAAACCTTTACCATCTTTTCAACAGACTGCTGTCAATTAATCTACTGCTGAGGCTATCTAAACTTTGAAACAGTGCTGACATTTTCATTATTTGGCAAACTTGCCCTTCATTATCCACTTTGCCTCTCATCCAGGCTCCATAAGGCCTGAGATTTACCCTAAGTAACAGCTAATTGAATACATTTCTCAGTGCAAGAAATCTTTTAATCTGCAGAGATCAAATAACAGAATACTTGCACAGCAACTATTCAGCTGAACATTGGATTGCCACATGCTTGCACCATCCTAATGAGAAAGCAGACCAACAGGAAGCAGATACTATTTCCCAGCTCTCTTTCTTTAATCTACCAACCAGGGGTGGAACTATAAAAAAGGAACCACAGCTCAATAGGTAGGGAGGCTCCCTTTTAACATTTTCTCCAGGCTCAAGTTTTTACAGACACATGACAAAGACATTTTACTGCCTTTACTGGTTTGCAGGCATAAGGATTGAAACAGTATAATTGTCATCAACACTTGCAAATGGAGTGAGGACTCTCATCTTGACTTTTGGAGAGCAATAATAAAGAAACTTCTTGACAAATTTCCCCCTTATTCTTACATAAAACTAAATTCCTTTTCTGTCTTCAGTTTCCTCCTATGAAATAGTCATTAAGACCCAAATTCCAGGCACTTTCAAATGCATGTGAGCAGCAGAGGGAAAGAAAATACAGCCTTGTAATTTCTATGATGTGAACAGAAAACCTTGTCAGAATTCTTCAGCTATGCTAAACTAGAGGAAAGGCAGGAAATTTTAAATTCACACGACTAAGGAATGCAGTTAAGCTTTCTGCTGCCTTTACCATGAATGAAGTTGTGGATATTTTTCTCACAGAATGATTTTTCTTGAAGAAGATCTGAAGGAGCAAAAGATATCCAGTGGAAACACATTCATTTGAAAGAAAATTTGGTTTGCCCTTTTCTGCTTTATTTTCTCATAATAACACATAGCTTTCATTATACAAAGGTTAAAAAACTTCAATGAAATGCTATGGATTATTTTTCTTCATAAGGAAAATCCACAATTGCAACTTTTAACCAGAAAAAGAAGAGCATGGTTCAAATTCCCAACACTTTTCTTGGGACAGATTTTAGAGGCTCCCTTGGAATGGTAGTGATCTGTGTGAACAACCTGCAGAATGTGCAGTGGCTGGCAAGAGAAAGCAGAGCTTGGCAGGTCTCAAGCCCAGGCACAAGGCTCAGATGCAGACCTGCAGCTCCCACTTCCATCATCTGCTGCTGTCTGCAGGCCAGGAGAGGCTTTCACCCAGCCCTGCCTCCCACAGCTGGGGTGGCAGCATCCTTCCTATTGTAACATCACCCTGCTCCTGGCTTCGTGCTAAGATTTTGAACTGCTGTTTATAGAAGCTGTTTCATGTATTTTTTTCCCTTCAGTCTTTCATATCCTCTAAACAGACAGTAGGAATTTGCCCAATATACACAAGCTTTACAATCTAGTCTCCTCTCAATTAAATTTCTTTGCAAACTTTCAGCCATATATGCAGACTTCTGCGAAGAAAAGCAAAGCTTTTTCTTTTTTTTCTTCTTTCATTTACAGAGGACTGTATGGCCTTCAAACACCATACAGAAGGGCATTTTTCACACTGGTCTTCTGCTGACTGATAACAAGTGTGAGGAAGCAGAAAAAGTACAACACTGTAAGAAAAATCAATCATCCCAATAGACCCAAATCATCAGGAAACATATTTTCATTTGCAATGTGACTACCAGCCTGCAGGGTGTAAGGGAGCAGTGTTCTCTCTCCCAAGAGGAAAGGCACCCCTTTTTCCACAATACCACAAGAGCTCTATTAACATCAAATCTCAGACATGACAGAAAATTTCTGCTAGCTAGAAACTACAGTGAAAGGATTGTTGAATATTGATGTGCACCAGATGCTAATGCATATCCTAAAAAAGCAGGGAGTGCCCAATTTCAGACATCAAATACTGGCTGTAGAACACAGAAACTATGGATAGAGTGAACTCAAATTGAAATTAAGCCTCAAAACAAAATACCCCACACAACTTCAGTGGGCTAAAGCAATGCATCTTTTTATGCAAAGCCATATTAATTGAAATTGCAAAAGTCTAATCAAAGAGTTATTAATAGTCCAGTTCTGATGACACTTATTGTCCAAATTATATAATTATAACAGGAAGATCAGGAACAGACTTTTCAGGAAGGACCAGCAGGACTGGCAAGGTGAAGCAATATGATTCTGCTTAAGGTAAAAGTTTTACTTTAATTCACTTTAAGGATCCCTTTAGGGATCCATAGCATTTGAGAGGTTATGGATGAAATGAGATAGAGGCAAAAGAAAGATGTTGTTATTGATGTTCTCTGTGAATCACCCAGCCAGTTAACTAACAGATGAGTTAGTTATTCTAGAGGCCTTTAGGAAAAATCTCTTGATTCAGAACCCTAATCCTTATGGGATGTTGCAATGTCTCACACCTCAGCTGGAAATACTCTACTGTTACTGTGGGAGAAGTAAGAGGGGAATTCCTAAAGGTTGTTTACTACAATTTCTTTTCACAACTAGTCAGCAAGCCAGCTAGGAAAGGTGCCCTCCTGGACTTGACTTTTGTGAGTCAAGAGGGGCTCATGGGAGATGCGAGATGAACAGAGCAATCATGCTTCCACTGCTCATCCAGCCAACATGACTAACTTTTGGAATACAGCTTGAAGTGTGTAGGATGATGTCTTGCTGTTTTTACAGACAAGGGTATTTAGCTTTTGAATAATGACACCTTTTTTTGTGGCAGCATGAAAAGTCTCACTTTACCAGCTACAGAGGATTTCAGTTTGTCAGCTTGTGTGCCACCCAGCACAGTACAAAGAGAAAAGTGACATTATCTTTCTTTCATCTCCTTCTCAGTCTTGATAGTCACTCCTGGGATTCCTCATGCTGCTCTCAGTCTGTGGTTTTCTTCCCCTGGGAATACTAGTGTAGAAGAGACAAGATAAGTGCTGCTGTTGTGTGCCAGAGATAACTCTGCTCTGCAGGACCTCTTCATTGGGTGCCAAGGCCTTTTCTGCCTTTCCTGCTGCCATGCTGGCGAGGAAGTTGGGGTGCATGGGGGACTGGGGGGAGACACAGCCAGGACAGGTGACCCCAACTGACCAAAGGAACATTCCAGACCATCTGACATCATGCTCAGGATATAAAGTGGGGGGAAGAGGAAGGGAATGGGAGACATTTGGAGACATGGAGTTTGTCATCCCAAGTCACCATTACACATGGTGGGACCCTGCTCTCCTGGAGATGGCTGAACACCTTCCTGCCCATGGGAAGCACTGAATGAATTCCTGGTTTTGCTTTGCTTGTGTGCCTGGCTTTTTGCTCTCCCTATTAAACTGCCTTTATATCAATGCATGACTTTTCCAGCTTTCACCCTTCCCATTCTCTCCCCAGTCCTGCTGGTGGGATGAGCAGCTGCCTGGGGTTTGGCTGCTGGCTGACCAAGCTGAGATGACACAGGGAGGGCAGGGACACTTCCCTTGCTGCAGGGAATGGCCAATCCCGATGAGAGATTCAGAAGAAGGATGCTCTCCATGGCTTGCAGCACAGAGTGACTAAACTGGCATCACATTCAGAGTAGTCAGAGCTCTGCAATCGTGCTGCAATCCAGCTTGCTCTGGAAGCTGCAGTTCTAGCACCAGGCCAAAGCTACAATGTCCAAGAAGATTAGGAGTAGTGTTTGGAACATTTTTCCTCATGATAGAATAACAAAATAAATATATCTGGAAAAGCCATAGTCAATAAGCAAAAGGTGACTACAGAACTCATTATTTAGGTGAAAATAGTAGTTATTACCTTGTTTATGACAGAATCTCCCAGTCCCTCAGTATTTATGATGTATGTCAAAGTTCACTAATAAACTTTTATGTTTCAGAAATTTTGAACAGTATTTTCACTGGCCACAATATTACACAATTATAACTTTCACAAATAATATAATCATCTCATTCTTCAAATTGTTCTTGTTTTTCTTTTCTTTAGAAAGCACTGATAAGCACACTCAGAAATCATCCCATATGGCTTCATTTTTTTGTTTTTATTATTATTCAGAAAATATTTTTTTATGCACAGTGCAAAGGATTCATGTAGGCTGAACAAACAATGCCAGTGAAATTATCAGAAAGTATTCTTCTCACCCCAATAGGAACAGCTTCTGGTGCATTCAACTCACATTCCATTACATTTCCTTCATTTACAGTATGGTGATGGAGAAAGGGAATTAATTTCATATCACTTCAAGCCTTTGCTGTCACTAAGCAATTGATAATGTTGATTTCCTTCTCCTTGAGTGTTTAAGTTTTACTGGCAGTAGTAAAATGTTATTATCTTCATTCTGCTGTAGTTCTAGGCTATACCTGGTCTCCCAAACATACCAAGACCATAAAAACTACTTACCAAAGAAATTTCAAACACATATATACATTAAAATTTTTTATTAGATTCAGCAATTCCTTTTCCCCTACAGCAACAAATATGCCCTTTAGAAACCAGTATTGTATGAAGAATAAGCTGTCCATTCAAATACAAAGTATTCCTTTGCCCAATTATATTTTTTCCCATTTGAAATCCATTTTCAGGCTTTATTATCTAATAAATACCAGGTCCCAATTCATGTTGAGGCAGAATATTATATTAGCATTCCTGGAACTCTGTCTCACTATTGAACCCTGCTTATATAAGATGAGCATTTTTCTTTAGACATAGATGTCAACCTAAATTGATGAGATTCTCCCACTCCTAATAATTGGTATGAAATTTTTCAACAGTCCCTGCACAGAAATTCACAGCCCATGCTGTAATGAGCCATTCAGCTTCACATGAAAAGCTAGCAAGAAAATCACCTTCTCCAGAACTAAAATGACATATTAACACTTGCAAAATGTGGTATTGTATCAAAGAGAATGAAAATGTTCTCTAAGGCACTGAGCACAGCAGCACATGCACAGCCCTGAGTGTGCAGTCCCTTGATCTCCTCTGGAATGATACCAAAGGCCAGCATTTAAAATTGCTTATTAAACATTTTAACAGAAGAACAAGTCAAAACTGTTCAAGATTGCACAGGGTCTACATACAGCCCTGGAGTTAAGAGCTTGTTCATTTTTTCCTCAGAGCACCATTGTCTTCAATTTATTTTTCCTGTTTTGCTTCGCTATTGTAATGGATTGGGCTGCTCTCTTGGGAAACTGCTTGTGAATACTGCTGTGATCAGCTGGGGACAAAGTCACCTGCAAAACAGAAATTCAACAAGCTATTTGGTCCCTGCCCACACTGATAGAGAGACAGCACTGTCAGATCAGTCAACACTGTCCAGTCACTTCTTGAAATTTTCTGGTGAGGGGTATGGCATAGTCTCCCATATCTCTGTCACTATATACCTCTAGAGTCAATTTTTTTTCTCCAAAATCAGACATCTTCTTTTCTGTAATTAAACTGAACACTTATTGCCATCTGCGGAAAACAACTGAACATGGAAAGCAATTAATTGCTGTGTTTATTTTATGTTACCTTTAGAAATGTGTATTAGAAATCTGTTTTCATCTTCACCGCATTTATCCTTTCTGCCTAAGACTAAACAAAGGCAGTACTTTCAATATATTCCTCAGCAGTGACATCTTCAAGTCATCCTTCTTATCAATGCCACCTTTCAGCTTTCAGCATGTTCTGGCTCATTCACACCTTTCAAAGGGATTGACAAGTCCAGGTGGGAAAAGGCCAAACACCAGAGTGAAACAGAAGCTTCCTGTTTTGTTGCTAATTTTTTTCAGAAAGGATTCCCTTCAAGGCAGTGGACGCAGTTCAGTCACCAGCACAGAGGTATCTGCTGTCATTTGGACTGTCCTACAGATGTCCCCAGCTGACAGATGCTGCTCCACAGGACACAGCTCTCCCCTGCCTGTATATTCCTGTGTTCCACAGAGATGTCTTGGGCATCAAAAGCAGTAGAAGTGATACCATGTTCAGGTAACTCAATTTCTTTCTGTCTGCTTACAGAACTAGATAAAAAATTATTTCCAAGATACGAGTCAGCATCAGTTTACTTCATTAATTTTATAAATCCTTGTGCCTTTTCAGGCCAGACAGATTTCTACTGCCTCATGTAATGCAGGTTTATGCTTCCTGAGGATCTGCAGGTGCAAGAAGTATGATTGCCTGCTCTTCTCAAATAATAAACGAGTCCACTTTTAACTTAATCTATATATTCACATATTACTTACTCTCTGCCTAAGTATCTTTTTGTTGTATGACTCATTCCGTAGGCTCTAAATATTGTTGATTATATCAAAGAGTGGTATCCAACCCCAAAACAGACTTCCATATAAGTTTTACTGGAGGAACTGGGTGTAAAAATGAAACTTGGCTCTTCATTTGACTGATCCTCTGTTCTTCCAATTATGCTTATGCCGTGTTCCTTGCCATCTATGTAGCTATGTAAGGATGTATATATGGCCTTCCTAACGTCCTTTTGTAGTTAACTAAAAAAGACAGACCCTCCAACTCTAGGGCTGTCAACACAGAAAATGCAAAGGGCCAGGAAGGAAGTTTATACACTGAACCTTTGAGCATTTATAATCTTCTTTATCCCTTTATATGTTTTTATTGTTTCGATTAATTCACTCTAGTACTTCACTCATGCCCAGTCCAGATGATAGCAGAATCTCGTTCTTACACAGATGTCCCACTTCAGGACACAGATCTTTTACCTCACTATAGAAACACGACTCAGATGGTCTAAAACACAACCCTCCAACTGCCTTATGCATAGAAACTGAATTAACACACAAAAGAGTAACCCCAGATTTGGGGCAGAGGAGCATCCACATGGGTCCAGCAGAAACCCAGGGCCAAGTGCTGTGCAGCTTAGATAGGACCAACCTGCACTAACAGTGGGAGCAATACAGATACAGCAATACAGCAATACAGAGCCAGGGAAGTCCTTTACCTGGCCTCATAATTGAAAATTTACCATCTTCTCCAATAGAGACAGAATAGGACAACAATGTTTATTTTAGGAGTCACTGTGTACCCAAAAAAAGCCAGCTGAAAGCCATATATTGATAGTGGTTGCAGCACAGACTTGTGGATCCCATCCAGAGGTTAAAGGGAAGTTACTGACCCCAGGGATTTTTTCTTTTCTGCTCCTATCCTCAATGAACAGTCACAGGAAATTTTTGCAGGTAGTTCAAAGGTGAGTGCTGACTAACAATTTGGGAAATCTCAATGCAAATTTTAAGTGGAATAGGGAGGAACTCCAGCTTTCTGACCATCTTCATGGCCTCCTCTGGACTCATTCCAATAGTTCCATGTCTTTTTTTTGGGAGCTCTGGAGATGAATTTATTAACATGCAGAAACTGCAATGTGTAAAATTACAGTTTTAATTGAAAGCTAGCACTGATACAAGTATCTTGCTGAGAAGAGAAATATGCATTTTGATACTGGCAGTGTTGAACTCCATTGTGGGCTGTTATTTTCTAATGTTTATATACATACAAAGCATACACCATTAGCAAGCCACTTCACTAAATAAGTAGGGTACAAATGTAGTTAACAATTACTGCAACTGAGAGAGCAGTGAGTACAGGCTTTTCTCATCTGCACTTCGGCATGCAGGCAGCTTATGCTTACATGTGAAAAAATGAGCTCTTTCTTTACATGTTTTGCCTTTTTCCATTATCTGTAGAATACAATAATAGCAGCAGGGACAAAACCCTCCAGCATGACTCAGAGAGCTAAGAAAAGCCACAAACCCCCTGCTAATGTGATGCCAATTTGCGTGCAGAGCTGCTGACTGCTTTGTGCAAAACTCCTGGTGCATCTCTGCTCCTTGCCTTCGGATCATCGCTTCCGTACGGACATGGCACAACAAGAACCACCCCACCGAATTCAGTTACAGTATTCCTGGTGAGTGAAACAGGGAGCAGAGTTTGCCTCAGGTCCTGAAGTCATTGTGCATGTGTAAAATGACATCTTAACTGCAGGTCTGTGCATAGTATAGGACATTTGCATTTTGGTTTACCCTGAAGGAAATCCCGGGCAAGTCAGTGTGTTAAAAGATTGACACGGTTTGGATACATCACAAGTCCGTGGCTGAGGAATGAAGATCATGGCCCCACCCCATCCATGAACAACCCATCTTTCCCTGCTGCAGCCCAGCCTTTAACCAGATGTGCTGTTCTGGTAGGCACAGGATCCCCCAGTGTCAGCTCACCTTATAACCCCATTTAGTGCTAGACCCATCTTAAGGGAAAAGCAAAATCATGGTTGTTGTCACAGTAGACAGGAGTAATGTACTTTTTTCATGGAACTGGGAATGAAGCTACAAAATAAGAAAAAGGGGGAAAAAAAAGAAAAATAAAAAAAAAGGGAAGAAGAAGCAGAAAAACTAATTATTAAAGCCACTTAAAATATTTCTCTGGCCTTATCTGCTCTGTCAGGAGTTGTTTGCAGATGTTGCCATTACTGATAAATTCTCACAAGCAAATACCCATCAGAGAACACTGATTTTGGAGATCCTGCCTCTTCCTCTGCTCACAGTCTCCTGTTTAGATGTTTTCTTAAAAGGAAAAATCTCTAAATATTTATGAACCTTCAAAATCTATTCCATCTCTCCAGTTCTCCCTTTTCAGCTTTTCAGCTATTATTGTGACAGTTTGCATCATGTTTCAGTTTAATTTCTTTCTTTTCCCTCCTGCCAGTCAGTGCAGACAGGTCCCTCAAGGTTGATTTTTTGTGTCACTAGTGCTGTACCTGCTGCCCAGAGCAGCTGGCTGGGTCCCAACTGATGTTTAACTACTGAAGTAAATGCATCAAGGTAGGTAATTTTACTGAACTTTCATATTTCTGCTATGCGTTTCCACCAGCATTTCAGCCAGAGCTGTGATTTATCACAAAATTTCAAATATTTTATCTTTACTGTTCCTTCAAATCTAGTAGCACTACACTAACACCCAGTTCAGCAGGTTTCCTCCCCACTCAGATAACAACACCCAAACTGCTGCATAACAGAGACAGAAAGTAGAGCAGAGCCTGTTGCCTTGGGCTGGGTGCAATCTGCCCTAGGCAAGCCCTGGACTCGGGCTGAGGCTGAACAGACTCACAGCCATGGAAAAAAGACAGGAAAAAAGAACAGGGCTCAGCCGTGTTCGTGCACATTCCTTGCCAGGGATGCCTGCACCCTGCAGACCCCCACCTGCCTACTGCAAAATCCAGAGCTGAAAATGGGGAGCTGTTAATCCCCACTTCCCGGTGTCCTGTGTGAAGTCTTGGCCCTGAGCACCCAGTGAGACAGAGGGAGGTCTCGTTGCCCCTCCCTGCCTAAGGAAAAAGCGCCATCGTTGTGGCTCAGCCACCACCCAGGAATGCTCGTGCAGCCCAACCACGTGGCACTTCTGGATGTCCTTCGCTCCACACCAACTCACTGTGTGAAAACAAAACCCATCTCTGACTAGCAAAACAAAGCACCTCAAAGGCCAATCTCTTCTGCAGGGACTCTGTGTTTATCTAATTAGGACACCTTCCCAATAGCTTTGTTTTTAAGTGCTATGGCGACAGGCGGTATGAGCATTAACAAACCAAATGGAATGGGAGGGCAGGCTTTCAAATAAAGTCCACATTACAGCAGTGGAGTGTGCAAAATGACACAAAAGCCAGCAAGTCTAGAATAGATTTAAAATGTGGTATGAAACACGTTCAAATTTTTGGAGGTAGTAAATAGGGTAGGAATGGTAAAGGCTTGTCAGATGAGTCCTGGTAAGTTGTTTCCCATCTAATTATCTTGTCACCCTCCCAGGTGTTCACCTGCCCCTGCAGAGTCACAGGACTGTGGCTAGAAACAAGTTGCCTGCTCCGTGGCAGCACAGCCATCCCGAGTGTGTCCATCAGCACTGCTGCCCATGTCCTCTGTCTGCTGACCAGACCTCCACCAACTCTTCATCAGCTGCCAGCACAGAACCTTTGTGTCAGGAAATTAGTTGGTTCTTCAAGCAACTTATCATCACTTTGTCTTGAGCTGGAAATAAGGACTGAGCTGCTTTTTGGCTAGCAATGTTTTCTGCCCTATCCAGCAACACCGTAAGTGTATAAATGTTCACAAAGTGAAGTTCTCCATGGTCTACTTCATTGGTTTCCACAATGAAACTTGATCTCCCCCAGAAGACATGCTATGTCCTCACAGTGCTGAATGAATGAGTATTTAGTGTACAGTTCAGAAAAAGAGTTTTACAGGTTTAAATTTATATAGCGTGTCTATGAAAGAACAGGATTGAATGCCTATGGATCATGGAAAACACGTTCAATTTTCTCTTCTGAGTATATGGGTCCTATTCTCAAGCAGTTTGCTATATGTACAGTTTTCTAAATCCCTTTTAACATTTATAAATAACTTGATTTTTAGTTCACAGTGTTCCAAGTTTTATCAGCAGAATACTATGTCTCATGTACTCTTCCAAAGTCCAAACACAAATATATGCTGAAAATAAACTCTGCTACTTTGCTATCTCTACTTACTGGGACATTCTTGCCTGGTTTTTAAGCTATTGCTGCATATTTATGGATTTGAATACAAACAGCATGAAAAGGAAGGCAAGGGAGTTTTCTAAGTACCTTGTGTAAAGACACTCCTAAACAAAACTCTGGGAAAGGCTGACCTTCTTGCAGGTTTGCCTGTTCGTCTATCACAGTTGCACAGTGAAAATATTTTTTCAGGGTGGAAAAGAGATACTGGACAAAGGGAATTTGCTCTTGAGGGTTTTACTTTCCTTCTGGGTGAAGCTATTCAACTGCTCTGTTACGTTTCATCTTGCTTCCTCTCCAAGTGTCAGGACTGCTTCTAGGGAAAATGCTGCGAGGAGTGATGACAAACAAAGCAGCACATAACCAGTAAGAAAATATGTGGAATCATTCCCATATTCACTTTCAAAGCTGAAGATGAGTCTTAATGTAAAATGATTAGACTTCTTTCAAAATTGGAACAGGCTGCCCAGGGAAGTGGTTTAGTCACCATCCCTGGAGGTATTTAAAAGATGTATGGATGTGGTGCTGAGGGACATGGATTAGTGGTGGAGTTGGCAGTGCTGGGTTAACAGTTAGACAAGAGTCTTTTCCAGCCAAGAGGTCTGTGATCCTATGTGCTGTGCAGGACTGCAAAGGTGAGTAATCCAAGGAGTGCTGCTGTGGACCCCCAGGAACTTTGAGCAGAGCTGTTGTGAAAGGGGACCTCTTGTGTTTGCAGGGTTCCCAGACAAAGTGAGGAATGATGAATCTGACTCCATGTTCTTAGAAGGCTAATTTATTATTTGAAGATAGTATATTATATTAAAGAATGTTATACTTAAACTATACTAAAGAATACAGAAAGGATGCATACAGAAGGCTAAAAGATACTAATGAAAAACTTGTGACTCCTTCCAGAGTCCCAACACAGCTTGACTGTGATTGGTCATTAAGTCAAAACAATTCACATGAAACCAATGAAACAATCACCTGTTGGACAAACAATCTCCAACCACATTTCAAAGCAGCAAAACACAGGAGAAGCAAATGAGATAATATTGTTTTCCTTTTTCTCTGAGGCTTCTCAGCTTCCCAAGAGAGGAATCCTGAGAAAAGGGATTTTTCCAGAAAATATGACTGCCACAGGGACCAGCCTCTGAGATAAAGCTGAGCAGTGGTGTTAGCAGCCCAGCTGAGCCCTTGTCTCTGCAGCAGCACAGGCTGTCCCAGTACTATTTCCCCTCTGAACCAGAAAGTTTTCCCAGTTTGCAGCTACCATTAGCTACCTGGACCACAGGCACAATATGTGCTGGGGGCTGCTTCCCTGCCAAGACTGCTCTGGAGGGACTGAGGCATTTTCCCAAAAGAGTCCAGTGTGAGAAATAACAGTGCCTTCATCAAGCTGTAGCTGTCCCCATAGCTCTCCCCACCAAGCCAGCATAACCCTTGCTGGTGATTCTTGACCTGCTGCCCCAAACCCCACAGTCATAGATCCTCCATTAGAGAAGCAAGGGGAAGTTGCCCTTCTTGCATCTTTGAGCTTAAAGTGACACAGGTTTCCAGGCTTTCTCCTCCATGTTTCCCACTTCAGGCTAAATTTCCTGTTTATCACTCCTCAGTCTCTGTTGCCCTGAAATAACCCATTTTCCCAGGCAGTGGCTGGATGAGCTGGCAAAGAGAGCCCTGTGCTTGCTCTCATGCTGAGGTCCACAGGCAACCACTGGAGTGTCTGTTTGTTGCTGACAGACGATTAAGTGCCTCCTCTTCTCTGCTCTCAAATTATTTCAAGCAACAAAAACAGATACCCAAAACCAATCTCTGAATGCTACTTGAGCAGCAGAGCCAGAGCCTCCAGACAGTGGAAGAGCAGCCCCTGAGCTGGTGATGTGGGGAGAGATGGGCCTGGGGCAACCTCACTGAAATGTGATTCTGCACCAGCAAGGACGACCAGGAAGCCCCACTTGAGGAATCTGGGTCAGAAAATCACTTATCTGTTTTATAAAGACTTGACCATAGGAAAGAGTCTTACTTTATACATGACAAACCTGTGGGGAGAAAGAAAAGCAGCCTGTGGGGAAGGATTTTCCACAGCTCTGGCCAAAACTATAAAGGAAAGTATTTTTCAACTGGCAAATCCTGTCTGAATATGTTTTTATGTAGCATGGCAGAGTAGGATGGCCTAGAACAAAAGATAAGGTGAAATTTCACAGAACCACAGAATCTTCTGAGTTAGAAGGGACCCCTAAAGGATCATCAAACCCAAATCTGAAGTGAATGGCCCATGCAGGGATAAGGAAGGAAGGATGGAGAGATCAGGTTGGTCTAGCAGGACCTGCCTTTCCTAGAGCCATGCTGGCTCAGCCTGATCCCTGGTTAGTGTGTGATGGCACTGAAGATGATCTGCTCCATGACCTTCCCCATCAAGCTGACAGGCCTCTCATTCCGTGGATCCTCCTTCTGGTCCTTCTTGTAGGTGGGTGTCACATCTGCCAAGCCCAGTCAACTGGCACCTCCCCAGCTAGCCAGGACTGCTGATACATGACCAAAAGTAGCTTGGTGAACTCTTCCAGCACAGGGAACTGTGCTGGCATTGCACAAGAACAGGCACTGGTACTGTAAATAGTGGAGCAAGAAACTCACTCCCCTTGTAGGAGCAGAAAGGGACATGACTTTTCTTTCCAGTGGTATCTGCCTCATTTTAAGATACTATACATTCAATTCACTTGGAGCTATTTTATTCCAGCAGTGGGTGTCACACAACTTGCCACACAGCTGTTGTCAATTAATAACAACGGGATATTATAGTAAAATGAACAGCCTATTAGTTCACATCCTGGTTTATTTTCACGCCTCGCTCTTGAGAAAACCAACAGGCAGCTGCACTGTGACTTTGAACTCGTCCCTATTCATTTCCTACTGGGGTGTGCTTGGACATCAAAATGTATTATGCATGCACAGCAGCTCAAAGGAGCCTCGTTCTTGCTTCAAGCCTGTGGAAATAATACATTGGATTGGGTGGTTATACAAATAGTAGTAATTATGCAGAAATCAGCTCATGTTCCCTTGGTAATGGCACCTCATTAATTTTGCTGAAACCTCCCTAAATTATACCAATGAATTCTTCTGTAAGTTTGGGTTTGGGGTTTTTTCTGTTTGTTTGTTTTTTCCCTTTCATAAGCAAATTGTGCCATAAAAAAGTAAGAAGGGAACATTTCTGCTGGGTTGAAATAGATAAATTTCCCATCAGATAAAACAGCAGTGGTGCGAATAAGAGTTGTGATGTCTAGTACGCACTAAAACTGTGGTTGCTAACTGCTGTAGAGAAAGTACTACTTTGACAAAAAAAGTTCAAGAATTAGTTCCAGAAGTGGTAGAGCCCAGTTTCCAATGGATTTCTGTAGGCAGTTGAATTGTATGAAGGTTGCAGCATGAACTCACCATGTCAGTAAACATGACAGAACACTGCAGGGAGAAAGTAATATTAATTTTGACAAAAACTGCTATTAAACAGTTGGGTTGTTTTTTTTTTAGTAGTAGTAGTTAATGCCAGATAATCTCCTTAGGAGACAACCTTTGACAGAGGAGAGGACTCTTCATTTGACCCTGTGCATTTTGCAGCTGAAAGTCAGCCATGAAACACAACTCACAAGAGGCCTTGAAGACAGACAGAACATCCATTGGCTCTTCACATGGATCCTCTGGCAAATGGTACAATCTGAGCTCTAGTTGGAGTAAGAAAACGAGTGGAAATGCAGTGTCTTTGAGACCTTCAGGAGTCTGGCAAAACTGTTTAAAACTAAACAGCAAGTTTGAAAATTATTGATAAGGGAGATGATGGTTGACCTATCCCTGCAGCAAAAGAGTTAGAGCTTAGTTTCTCCAGGAACCAGGCTAATTAAGGGATACACTTTTATTATTGTCAGCTTTCACATCAAGTTTTGTTCACATTTTGTCACCCTATCCTGTTGATGGAGGGGGTTGGTGGGTACCTGGCAGCTAGCCAAGGTAAGCCCAACACATTCACTTTCATGTTTACTCTTTTTCAAAATTCCTTCTCTGACTATTTACTCTGATAGTCTCCATATCTGATACCCCTTATTTTCTCTCTCTTCTGCTGAGTTGTTTCTTATGTAAATACATGATCACCCATGTTTTTATTAAGCTTTAGTTTTTTATTTGCTTATTTTTAATTCACCAGTTGTACTACTTAATAATTTTATTTTGCTTTGCTTTTCAAAGTCCATATTCAGTCTTTACAAGTGCAAGACATTATTCATTTAATTCTTGAGGTACACATAGTACTTCCAACAAATGCAACAATAGTCTTTCCTCTAACAAGCTTACAGCTCAAATGATAGATGATAGAAGAAGCCTGAGCTGGGGGCAATCACAGAATGATAAGACTTTCACTGTATACATTTGAGAATGAATTGACCACAGGATGTATATAGATCATCACATCCTTGATGGCATGTAACCGTGTAATCAGTGCCTGATAATGGCTTCAAGACATCAAAGCAATGAGGTTTTAAAACAACCTTCTTGTTAGAGTTGGGGGAACAACAAAATAAGTCATCCTTAAGCTGGAGCCTGGTGTGTTTCTGAAAATGACTGCGAGATGATGTTGCCTGCGGCAGTGGGAGAGTGGATTTTTTTTTTTCTTAATTTTACTTTTTTTCCGCTGTATTTTTTGTATTTTCTTGTTGTGAGCAGCGAGGGAAAGGGGCTTTTCACAGTGTAAGCTTACAGAAGGTGAATGTTAAAGCTGCATGCATAAGCAGTCAAGCACAGTGCCCTGGGAACGGATGAAAAAGTGCCACCACAAGATCTAGCAAGAAAGCAGGGTCATTAAATGCCTTTCCACTACCTTGCCCACCTGCACCTGTGGTAGCTCCTGTCCATGCCTAAGAGGTGAAAGTATTTGTTTACTGCACAAGAGATGGACATTGTGCATTAGACTGATCCCAGTCGATCACAGACTAACCCAGTGACAGCTGTCAATCTGCCTTCAGAGCAAACAGCACCTGGCACTGCTAACTTCCCAAACCACACTAAAATAAAGCATAAACTATTTTCCAAATAAGCAGTTGTTCTAGCTTTTAGAGAGCAAATAAAAGCAGGGAGGAGAAGGAAGGTGGTCTGCAGGTCAGAAAGAAAAGTAGGGGCACATGGCCAGAAGATGATCTCACAATTGACTGTGATTTGCTTTTGAAAAATAGTTTCTACTCCATCTGCACCACTATATTTGATGATAAATGATACTGCTGATAGAGTGGCTAGACATCTTAAGACAAAATTAAAGGGTTTATTTGATTATATGGGGATAAAGCATTTGTGCAGGCAAAGCATAATTAAATACCACGCTCTCTACAGCCCTCAGAATGTTGCTGTGAGGTTAAGATATTGTCTTTTTGCCTCCCTTGTGCACTGATTGCATTTTGCCTACACACATGCTCACACACACACAGAGTCTGTCAGCTTGCTGGATTTGCCACTTTTCTCCTGATTTGAAATAGTCTTTCCTTACTGGAAAAAATACTTTTGTACCACTGCCGATAGCTTCCCAAATACTGGTAGTATTCAGGAAACAATGACAGGAAATGGCTTATTCATCCTGTGTGTTTCTGTCACTGATCATACCTAGAGACTGAATCCTGTTTGAAATACAGATGTGATTCCTGACTGTCTGCCTAGAAAAACAGATGTCTGAGTGACAAAGGCTGAAAGGGAACCTGTGGTATAACTGTAGTCTTTAAATTTTTTATTGGATTTTAAGTGAGAAAAATATTTGTGCAATGCTACATGGCAGGGAAGTCCAGGAGTTTCTGCCCAGCACCTGCTGGATGGCTTTGGAGCTCAAAATCCCAGGAGCCAGACTGTATGGAATCTGCTTTCTCCCTGTTTTTTGCCATACCTGACCTAACACAACTGAATGTTTCATTGTCTGTCACTGCACAGAAGCCAGTCAACACTGTTTTACTGGAGTTTTTAAAGCATATCTAAGTGCTTTGGCACATAATTATTTCTACAAAAGCTCTCCTCAGCTTCTCCATTCTGTGCCTATTTCACTGTCCCTTTTGAGTCACCTTTTGCAGCATGGGTGCTGAAACTTTGACATGGAGAAGGGCACCTGCTGTTTCTGCAGTCGCTGTCTACCACCCCGTCCATGCCATCCAGGGAAGCTTGTCACCTTGTTATATTGTCCAGTGGGAGGCAAGGATGGCCTTTGGTGAGCACCCAGCATGCAGGGATCATTCTCTGAACAAGCACTTCCGAGCACAACAGCAACACAAACATTGACAAAACAGTGTTTGAAATAGAAACAGGATTCTGCCACAAACACTCTGGAGAGCTCCTTTCCCCTCTCTGTTGTGAGGAGTTTGATCTCTCTGTGCACCACTTTCACCAAATGTCTTTCACAGCACACTCAGGGGTTCTGAGTAATTTCAAGAGCTTCAAGTGCATTTCTCCTATGTTTTGAATGCAGACATAATAGTAACATCTCCTCCTCGATTTTCTTGAAGAGTTCTGTTAATGCATTTCATAGTGATTTGACTTGCTCTCCACTCCATATTTTTAGGTGTCTTTCTGGCAATAAGGATGTATTTTCCCTCATGAGAGAGTGAAGAGTGTTTACTCCTCAGCTCTTTAGATCTGCTTCACCTTACTCCATCTCTTTCAGGATAAGCCATTGATATCAGGGTTGGGGAAATACAGTACATTAAACTTTCTGAAACAAGGCAGGAGCAAAAAAATCTGGGTTGTGATTGTTCTAGCATGGGGTGACATAACACTGGTGCCACGTCTTGGTGATGGAAAGAAGGATTCAGCAGTCATCACTGCTGAGGCCCTCAGAGACACTTCTCACTCAAATCTGGAGTTGGCCTCCACAGCCTGTTTCCCAGAAAACCACCGGTGGTGAAACGCATGGCAAACTATAGCGTATGTCTCTTAATTATTGAGAAAAACTACTCAAAATCCCTTATGCAGGGATACAACAATCCAAACTCCCTCAAGGGAGGGAGAAAATGGGGTAAAATGCAGCATGGATGAGGAAGCAAGAGGACCAGATGGGACAGCTCTCCTGCCAGCAAGACGAGTGATCAGTGAGAGGGTCTCCAGAACAATGACACAACACCATTGACATGGGCATCAAACATCACCTTGCTGTCGAGCAGATATTTTGGCCGTCAATTCTGTGGGGAGGTTTTGTCCTGAAAACTGCTTCCTCATTCCTTCATGTCTGGAATAAAAGCAGAGAGCCTGAGGGAAGTTTCATCCTCACAGGTTCAAAGGCCTTCACACAAAACATGACTGGAGGGGACATCAAAGAAAGTTCTTCTTGCTCAGCCTTTGTCTGGTGATCCAGCTTCCCTCTTGCCACTCCAGATTCCACTTCATTTCAGTCACCTAGAATAGGTAATGCATTATTCCTTCATGTCCATATACAGATAATGACCCAGATGTCTCAAAAATAATGATGCTTTCAGATTAAGCCAAGCTTAGCTTTTGTCCTGAGTATGGACTTCAGACCAACCCAAGTTACATGTAAGCTCCTTGTGAGGTTGGTTTTGAGCTTTCCAATAAGCAAAGGGCCTCTTTGGATACAGACCCGTGTCACTGCATCTGCCTTGGTTTGAAAGGAAATGATTGCTAAGCTCTTGAATCTAACTGATATTTTTTGCTTCTTAAACTTAAAAACAAAGGAACAAAGAGTGTGTTGATAGCTGCTGTTAGGCAAGAAGAGATCAAAATGTGGTAAAATAGAATTTCTTTAGCAGTCTGCCAGAGCCTTCAAATTTTTTTCACCTAGTAAAAATTTGGGATAATAGCAAAAACTGATTCACACTGTTATTGTAGGCAATTAAGGAATTTTTAAATGTTTTGCCACTTCTTGAAGTATCTTAAGTCATATGTAATTCACCGTAGTTCTAACATCTGTCATTTCCTTGGGAATACTTCACTTGTCAGAAATTAAAATGCATTACTACTAATGAGATATTCTGATTTCAGATTGTCATTTCCAATTCTAAATATAAAAGTAATTATCAGCACATATGATCCCCCACAACTGAACAATTTTATCATCATTCTCAGAAGTAGCATCAGTACTTTTGTTTTTTCTTGGAAAAGAAAAACCTTTACCATAATGACACCCTTATAGTCAAGTGGAAGACATTGCATAGACATAAAGGAATGAAATAATTGCATCAGTGATTTCACAATATTTTCTACATAAAAGAGAAAAAAATAAATACAAAAGGACAATTATTTAAGTTCTTATGTACAGTCATATAAGGCAGCTTTTGGGTTTGTTTCCAAATGCATGAAAAGAACCCCTAAAAGCAGAGTCTCTGAAAACTGAGTCTCAGCTTAGTCTCTGAAAACTGCAGCAACAGCAGGCAATGTTTGTGCTACTTATAAATCTCAATAAATGAAGTGTTGTTTCTTTTCATCATACCAATATCTCACTTTGCAAACAACACAGATATCCATGAGAGAACTTTTAAAATACAAGCAGCAGATTCATAAACAAGCTGGATTTCAGGGATAAATTTTGCCATATGCAAACCTCATATCCATCTCCTGCAGTGCTTTTTCTTTTTCAGCAAATCCCTTGCAGTAGGCAGAAGTTCCTGTTGGCATTGTCTTCCGTCTTACTATTTGGCCCTCTCAACCTCGGATGCTCTGTATTTGATATCCTGTATTTGATATAGAGTATGTCTCAGAAGGGAGTCAACAAGTAAGGTGACTTTAAAAGACTTTCTCTTTATCTAGCACATCTCGTTGGAATTATCTAAGTAATTGCTGCATTTATACAACCTGCTCCTATTCTGTGATTTAATGCCTCTGCTCATGTCTATACATTATAACACTCCTCTGTATAGCCCCTTCTGTTGAGGGGTAGAATGTAAAAAGGTAACAAAGATAGTGTAAAAGGTAATTTCACCCCCTGAGGAGTGGCAGCTGTACCTAATTACCAAAGATTACAAGCAACAGCTGTGTACAATAAGGATGAGTGCTATAGAAGGAAATCACATTAGCTGGGTGGAGAGATCACATGGAGCTTTGTGTGCTGAACTGGGCAGAAGGAGTCAGTGCTGTGAGGAGCTACCCATAAGAAACCACCGAGAAGATATGAAACCTTTACATTAAGATGACAACAGTGGACTTTTACTTTAAGACAGCAACACCCTTCAATGTTTTACAAGTTGTTTTTAGATGAGTATTAGTAAGTGTATTGATAATGGTGATTAAATAACTAAGAGTATTTCTTCACTGCTTATTACTATGTACCGAGAAGCTGTATTTTGAACAAACTGCTCTGGTTTATTCTAATAGAAAAATATTTCAGAATAAAGCAGTCTAGTGGGTATCTGGTTAGATCAATATTCAGACAGACACTAACTATGTCCCCTTTTCCCTTTTCATGCCCATTTGAAAGACAAGAAGTTGGTGGATTTTTGCCCAAATTCTTCTCCTTTTCCTGAGGATAAGACCATGTGAGGAGATTAAGAGAAAGAGGATTTTCTTGGGTCATCAGATCTAGCTTTCTGTTATCCCTATTAGCCATGTCACACATACTTTTCCATAAAGAGACAAGTATCTAAGTTTATTTTTTATTCATATCAGTGACCATCTACTGGTTAGGAACATTGGGCTCATTTCCACTTGGAAATTATTCTTGTTCTTGTATATTTCCAGTTGCTCTTGTATCAGCATTTAGGTCAGTTAAATGCAGTGAGGTCCTTTGGTTAGCTGCCAGAAAACGGGGTTTCTTTTCTTCTGATTCTCCTCTCCTTCTTACCCTCGTTCTT
>VYZP01018839.1:2669-18478 GCA_013400635.1 Hypocryptadius cinnamomeus | reverse complement strand
GGGACCGGGGAGGGGAAGGGGCCCGGGACTGGGAACGGGAATGGGAACGGGAATGGGAACGGGACCGCACCGTGCGGATCTGGGGCCGTGAGGGTGAGCGGAGAACGGGAACGGGAACGGGACCGGGAATGGGAACGGGACCGAACCGTGCGGGTGTGGGGCTGTGAGGGTGAGCGGGGAATGGGACCGGGAACGGGAATGGGAACGAGAACGGGAATGGGAACGGGAACGGGACCGAACCGTGCGGGTGTGGAGCCGTGAGGGTGAGCGGGGAACGGGAACGGGAATGGGACCGGGAATGGGAACGGGATCGCACCGTGCGGATCTGGGGCCGTGAGGGTGAGCGGGGACCGGGAACGGGACCGAACCGTGCGGGTGTGGGGCCGGGATGATGAGCGGGGACGGGAACGGGACTGTGCAGGGGGACCGGGATGGACACAGGGCTGAGAGGGACCCGTCCCGTGTCCATCCCGGTGTCCCCTCAGTGTCCCCCCGGTGCCAGGCTCGGGCTGGGCGTGCCGGGCGGTGCTGGGGCAAGGATGGACACGGGGCTGGCAGGGCTCTGTCCCGCTGTCCCCGGTGTCCCCTCAGTGTCCCCGTGTCCCCATGGCAGGCTCGGGCTGGGCGTGCCGGGCGGTGCTGGGGTGGACACGGGGCTGGCAGGGCCCTGTCCCGGTGTCCCCTCAGTGTCCCCGTGTCCTCATGCCAGGCTCGGGCTGGGCGTGCCGGGCGGTGCTGGGGCAGGGACGGACACGGGGCTGGCAGGGCTCTGTCCCGCTGTCCCCGGTGTCCCCTCAGTGTCCCCGTGTCCCCATGGCAGGCTCGGGCTGGGCGTGCCGGGCGGTGCTGGGGTGGACACGGGGCTGGCAGGGCCCTGTCCCGGTGTCCCCTCAGTGTCCCCGTGTCCTCATGCCAGGCTCGGGCTGGGCGTGCCGGGCGGTGCTGGGGCAGGGATGGACACGGGGCTGGCAGGGCTCTGTCCCGCTGTCCCCGGTGTCCCCTCAGTGTCCCCGTGTCCCCATGGCAGGAGAAGGCTGGGCGTGCCGGGCGGTGCTGGGATGGACACGGGGCTGGCAGGGCTCTGTCCCGCTGTCCCCGGTGTCCCCTCAGTGTCCCCGTGTCCCCATGGCAGGCTCGGGCTGGGCGTGCCGGGCGGTGCTGGCGGACGGGCACCAGCGCACGGTTCGCAGGGTGGCGTGGTCGCCGTGCGGGCAGTTCCTGGCCTCGGCCAGCTTCGATGGCACCACCTGCGTCTGGAGGCGCCACGAGCACGGCTTCGAGGTGAGACACGGCCACTGTCACCTGTGGCACCTCGGTGTTACGTGTGTACCCTCTCATTGTCACCTCTGCACCCCTGTTGTCACTTGTGTCCCGCCTGTTCCCCCATATTGTCACCTGTGCCCCCCAGACCCACCCCAATTCCCCCCCTGTGCCTGCCGTGCCATGGTGCCCTGTCCCCACAGGTGGTGGCCACGCTGGAGGGGCACGAGAACGAGGTGAAGTCGGTGGCCTGGGCACCCTCGGGGTCACTGCTGGCCACCTGCAGCCGTGACAAGAGCGTCTGGGTCTGGGAGGGTGAGCACTGACCACTGTCCCCTCACTGTCCCCTCACTGTCCCCTGTGACCCTGCTGTCCCCACTGTCCCCTCACTGTCCCCTCACTGTCCCCTGTGACCCTGCTGTCCCCACTGTCCCCTCACTGTCCCCTGTGACCCTGCTGTCCCCTCACTGTCCTCTGTCCCCGCAGTGGACGAGGAGGAGCAGGAGTTTGAGTGTGTCAGCGTGCTGAGCGCCCACAGCCAGGACGTCAAACACGTGGTGTGGCACCCCAGCCAGGAGGTACCTGGGGACATGGGGACACACCTGGGAACACCTGGGGGGGCTTGGAGACGCCTGGGGGACATGGGGACACATCTGGGAACAGCTGGGGGGACCTGGGGACACACCTGAAGAGGTCTGGGGGTGGCCTGGGGACACACCTGGGGGGACCTGGGACACTTGGGGACACACCTGGGACACCTGGGGACAGCTGGGATACACCTGGGGACACCTGGGGGGGCTTGGAGACGCCTGGGGGACATGGGGACACACCTGGGGGGACCTGGGGACACACCTGGGGGGACCTGGGGACACACCTGGGACACCTGGGGACAGCTGGGATACACCTGGGGACACCCCAAACCCCAACATGAACCCCAGAGACCCCCAAACCCCCTAAAACCTGCGGACACCTCATTCCTGTCCCCAGTGTCCCCAGTGTCCCCAACGGTGTCCCCATTGTCCCAGCTGCTGGCCAGTGCCAGCTACGACGACACGGTGCGTCTGTACCGCGAGGACGAGGACGACTGGGTGTGCTGTGCCACCCTGGAGGGACACACGTCCACCGTGTGGGCAGTGGCCTGGGAGCGCTCCGGCCAGCGCCTGGTGTCCTGCAGCGATGACCGCACTCTGCGCGTGTGGCAGCGCAACCAGGGACACGGTGAGGGACATGGGGACACTGGGGACAGCAGGGACAGGGACTGGTGTCCTGCAGCGATGACCACACCCTGTGCGTGTGGCAGCGCAGCCAGGGACACGGTAAGGGACATGGGGACACTGGGGACAGCAGGGACAGGGACTTGGGGACATTGGGGACAGGGATCAGGAGTTGGGGACTGGGGCAGGGATGGGGACAGGGGACATGTCCTGCAGTGATGACAGCACTCTACAGGGGTGGACACCCCAATGTCCCCTGTGTCCCCCAATGTCCCTGTGTCCCCATGTCCCCAGGCGGTGGCTCGGAGCACAGCTGGCAGTGTGTCTGCACCTTGTCTGGGTACCACGGGCGCAGCATCTACGACGTGGCCTGGTGAGCACTGGGGACATTGGGGACATCTGGGGACTCGGGATACCAGGGACATTGTGGGGACACTGGAGACACCTCACTGGGGCCCTGTTCCTTCCCTGTGACCCCTGTGCCCCTCCAGATGCCACCACTCTGGTGACCCCTCCAGGTGCCACCTGTCCCCTCCCTGGTGACCCCCCCATGACCCGTGTCCCCTCCTTGTCCCCTCCCTGTGCCCCCAGGTGCCACCTACCTGCCTGTCCCTGCGCAGGTGCCACCTGTCCCCTCTCTGACGCCGTCCCTGTCCCCGCAGGTGCCACCTGACGGGCGCGGTGGCCACGGCGTGCGGTGACGACGCGGTGCGGGTGTTCGAGGAGGTGGCCCCGGTGGCCCCGGGCTCCCCGGTGACGTTCAGCCTGGCCGCCCACGTGCCACGGGCACACGCCCAGGACGCCAACGGGGTGGCCTGGCACCCGCGGGAGCCGGGGCTGCTGGCCTCCTGCGGGGACGACGGGGACATCGCCTTCTGGCACTACCAGCGCCCCGACGGCCTCTGAGCGACACTGGGGACACCATGGGGACACCGAGGGGACCTCCAAGAACCTCCTGTGGCCTCCAGGATCACCCAGTGCTCTCCAGAACCTCCCCATGGCCTCCAGGACACCTTGGGAATCTCCTGTGGCCTCCAGGATCACCCAATGTTCTCCAGAACCTCCCCATGATCTCCAGGATCAACCAAAGTTCTCCAGAACCTCCCCACAGCCTCCAGGACACCTCGAGGACCTCCAGGAGATCTCAGTGGCCTCCAGGATCACCCAGTGTTCTTCAGAACCTCCCCATGCCCCCCAGGACCCTCCCACATCCTCCAGGATCACCCAACGTCCTCCAAAACATCTCAGTGGCCTCCAGGACCCTCCCATGGTCTGCAGGACTTTCCTGTGGCCTCCAGGACCCTCAGTGCTCTCCAGGACCTCATCCAGGATCCCTTCATGTTCTCCAGGATCTCCTGGTGTCCTCCAGAACCTCCCAGTGTCCTTGAGGACCTTCCCAAGTTCTCCAGAACCCCCCACTGTCCTCCAGGACCTCTTCCAGAACCTTCCAAAGTCCTCAGGAACCTTCTCAAGTTCTCCAGGACAACCTTCCCAAATGTCCTCCAGAACCCCTCCAGGCCCCCCAGTGTCCCCAGCCCGTCCTCGTGTCCCTCCCCAGTTGGGTTTGTGGGGTTGGGATGGGGCTGGGGTGGGTTTGGGGTCCCGGGGTCCTGCCCCACAGCCAATAAAGCCCAGGGTGGCCCAAAATCCCCCGGAACCCACAAGGACCTGACAGGAGTTTGGGGTTAATCAGGGAGTTTGTGATCTGGGAATTTGGGATTTGGGAATTTGAGGTCCAGGAATTTGGAATCGGGGAGTTTGGGATCCGGTACCGAGGCCGAGTCGCATCCCGAAGTTTATTCCAACCTAAAAAAACTCTGTACAAAACATCCAAACCCTAAAAAGCAACGGAAACACAGGAAAGGGGACCTGGGGGATTTTATGGGATTGTTGCTGGGATTTTTTGGGGTTTTAATGGGGTTTTTTGGGATTCTGAAGGATATTTTGGGATTCTGAGGGATTTTTTGGGATTCTCTGGTATATTCTGGGATTCTGTGGGATTTTTTGGGATTCTGTGGGATTTTACTGGGATATTTTGGGATTCTGAGGGATTTTTTAGGATTCCGTGGGATATTTGGGATTCTGTGGGATTTTTTGGGATTCTGTGGGATTTTACTGGGATATTTTGGGATTCTGAGGGATTTTTTAGGATTCCGTGTGATATTTGGGATTCTGAAATTTTGGGATTCTGAGAGACATTTCGGATCCTGAGGGGTTTTTAGGATCCTGAGGGACATTTGGGATCCTGAGGGGCTCAGTCGGAGTCGGAGTCGCTCTCGGCCTCCTTGACGTCCACGCTGAACTTGTACTCCTGGTCGCAGCCCATGTAGGCGTCGCTCATGAAGAACAGCGTGTAGTGCTGCGTGCCCGCCGCCGGCGCCACAAAGTCCAGCTTCACCTGGGGACGTCACCCAGTGTCACCCTGGTGTCACCCGGGGTCACCCAGCCAGTGGCACCACGGTGTGACCCAGCCCAGTGTGACCCAGGGTCACCCAGCCTGTGGCTGACCCGTGGAATGACCCAGTCCAGCTTCACTTGGGGATGTCACCCAGGGGTCACCCAGTGTCACCTGGGGTCACCCAGCCCATGGCACCGCAGTGTGACCCAGCCCAGTGTGACCCAGGGTCACCCAGCCCATGGCACCGCAGTGTGACCCAGTGTCACCCAGCATGTGGCACTTCCGTGTCACCTGGGGTCACCTGGTGTCACCCAGCCTGTGGCACCTCAGTGTCACACAGTGGCACCCCCCCTTCATGTCAGCACCTGTGTCACCCCCCCTGGTGTCACCCCCAGTGTCACCCATCCCCTGTCACCCCCAGTGCCACCCCAGTGTCACCTTGGCCTTCTGCTGCAGCGTCAGGCGTTTGATGGAGATGAGGCTGTTGGACTTGGAGTCACCGATCACCACCCACCAGCCCTCCTCACGCTTCTGTGGGGACATCAAGGGACATCGGGGACATCAGGGACACTGCCACCCCATCACACCCCCACCACCACCCACCAGCCCTCCTCACGCTTCTGTGGGGACATCAAGGGACATCGGGGACATCAGGGACACTGCCACCCCATCACACCCCCACCACCACCCACCAGCCCTCCTCACGCTTCTGTGGGGACATCAAGGGACATCGGGGACATCAGGGACACTGCCACCCCATCACACCCCCACCACCACCCACCAGCCCTCCTCACGCTTCTGTGGGGATATCATTGGGGACATCAGGGAGACTGTCACCTCAGTGCCAGCCCCACCACCACCCACCAGCCCTCCTCACACTTCTGGAGGGACATTGGGGACATCAAGGACATTGGGGACCAGTGGGATTAATAGGATGGATGGGATTGGGATCCCGACCCCGCAATACCTGTGGGAACAGAGGGGCGATGACCGGCCCAGTGACCTCCTCCTCACGCTCCAGCTGCACCAGCACCACCACGGGGCCACCGCTGGGGACAGGACAGGATCAGTGACCCCAAACCCCATCCTGATCCCATCCCAAACCCCATCCCAAACCCCAAACCCAATCCTGGTCCCATCCCAAACCCCAAACCCCATCCCAGCACCACCACAGGGCCACCGCTGGGGACACACAACAGGATCAGCAACAGCAGGATCACACCATGAGCCTGACCCCAATCCCAATCCTGATGACCCCAGTGATCCCAATCCTGATCCCAGTCCCATACAGACCTGGCAGTGCTGTCCCTGTCCCCCACCTCCTAGGACAGCTCCATGTTGGGGTAGCAGTTGCAGAACATCCCCAACCCCATGATCCCAATGAACTCAACCATCTCAATGACCCCAATGATCCCGATGATCCCGCTGACCCCGGTCTCACCTGCGGATGCTGTCCCTGTCCCCCACCTCGTAGGACAGCTCGATGTTGGGGTAGCGGTTGCAGAAGCGCGCCACGTCGGCGATCTGCGCCTCGGGCAGCTGCAGCAGCGCCGTGCGCTCCTCGTCCTCCATCTCCATGATGTCAAACACGCTCTCCACGCCCTGCAATGCGCACAGTGCCCAAGGTGTCCCCAAGGTGCCCTCTGGGTGTCCTCAAGATGTCCCCTGGATGTTCCCTGAGTGTCCCTTCAATGTCCCTTGGGTATCCCCAAGGTGTCCCTTGCGTGTCCCTAGGGTGTCCCCTTGGTCCCAAGGTGTCCCCAAAGTGACCCACAAGTGTCCCCAAAGTGTATCCAAGATGTCCCTAAAGTGTCCCTTGGATATCCCTTAGGTATCCCCAAGGTGTCCCCAGGGTATCCCCTTGGGTGCCCCTTGGTTATCCCCTGGTTGTCCCTTGGGTGTCCCCAGCATGTCCCCTGGGTCCCCAGGTGTCCCCAAGGTGTCTCCTGAGCTCCCCAAGGTGTCCCCAGGTGTCCCCAGGCCGTACCTTGTCCGTGCAGCGTTTGATGTGCTCCGAGGTGAAGTGGGGCAGCTGCTTCAGGTACGAGTCCTTGGACCACATGGCCTGAGTGACCATCTGGGCCAGCTCCATGGCGGCCAGCGCCGGGCTCAGCCACCCATTGCTGGACAGCACGTCCACGCAGGCCTGGATCAGCCGGATGGCCTGGAAACATGGACAGGGATGGTCAGGGATGGACAGGGGTGGTCAGTGACATGGTCAATGATGGTCAGTGACAGCCATGGGATGGAATAATCCTGCAGAACTGACCCCAGGGGATGGAATCCCTGGAGAACTAACCCCATGGGATGGAATCCCTGGAGAACTGCCCCCATGGGATGGAGCAACCCCTGGAGAACCTCATTATCCCGCCACGCTTTCCTTGGCCATAAATCCCACCCCCAAATCCAGCCCGTTTTCCCATGACCGATGTGGGATCTCTCCAGCTCCTCATCCCAAAAACCCTTTGCTGCACTCCTCGTGCCCCGAGCGGGGTTTTGGGGTCTGGGGTCCCACCTTGCTGAGGATCTCCTCGGTGTCCGACTGCAGCTCGGCGCTCAGCTGCATGCGGGACAGGTGGGCCTGGAGCAGCAGGTTGGTCTTGACGTGGGGGTCGTTGAATTTGGGGTTGGTCAGTTTGTGGGGCACCTTCTGGGACAGCTGGGGGTGGAGGAGAAACCCTTTAGTGCCCAACCCCCAAATCGGTGCTTGACCCCAAAAACAGCTTCATCACCGGGGTGGAGGAGGGAGGGAGGTTTTGGGATTGTGGAATTAATGGGGTTGGGATTGTTGAGTGTTCATCCCATCCCATCCCATCCCATCCCATCCCATCCCATCCCATCCCATCCCATCCCATTGATCTTACTGATTCTATTCTCAACCCATCCCATTGATCCTATTGATCCCATTGACCCCATGGATCCCAGACCTGGCACAGCAGGTTGTCCTCATGGTGCCGGATGGGGATGTTCCCATTGATCCCATTGACCCCATCCTATGGATTCCAATGACCCCATTGATCCCATGGATCCCATTGACCCCATCCCATGGATTCCAATGATCCCAATGACCCCACGGCTCCCAGACCTGGCGCAGCAGGTTGTCCTCATGGTGCCGGACAGGGATGTTCCCATTGATCCCACCCCATCCCATGGATCCCACTGACCCCATCCCATGGATCCCAATGATCCCAATGACCCCATTGACCCCGTGGATCCCAGACCTGGCGCAGCAGGTTGTCCTCGTGGTGCCGGATGGGGATGTTCTCGTACTCAGCGGCGTTGGAGATGATCTCCAGCAGCCCTCGCACCTTGGTCTTCGCGTTGAGGGACATGCTGAACAGTTCTGGGGGAAAACATGCAAAATCAGGGATTTTGGGGAGAAACACACCAAAATTAGGAATTTTGGCGGGAAAACCCAAAGCCAGGGATTTTTCTGGAAGGAAAATTAACAAAACCAGGGATTTTTTGGGATAACACTGCAAAACTGGGATTTTTGATGGGGGGAAAACCAAGATTTTTTTGGGGGGAAAACACCAAAACCCATGGATTTTTTGGGTGAAAACCCCAAACCAGGGAATTTTTCAGAAAACACCCTGAAATTGGGATTTTTGGGGGGAAAAACCAGATTTTTTTGGTTGAAATCCCCAAACCCATGGATTTTTTGAGGTCAAACCCACAACCCCATGGATTTTTTTGGGAAAAGGGCCGAATCCCGGCGTTTTGGGGCACCTATGGTGGTGTAGTTGATGTAGTAGTAGGCGGCGATCATGCCCAGGTTGAGTGGTGCCACGTCCATCTCGTCCTCGATGCTGATGCACTTGGACTGCTCCAGGTCACTGAGGGTCTGCTCCACCAGCTCCGACAGGTGATCCGACAGGTGCCGGTGGGACACGCCTGCAGCGGGATCGGGGCGTCACGGGATCATGGGATGATGGGAACGGGATGGGAATGATGGGATTGGGATGGGATAGGATGGGAATGATGGGATTGGGATGGGATGGCATGGGGATGGATGGGAATGGGATGGGATGCGATGGCATCATGGGATAATGGGATGAGATAATGGGATAATGGGATGTGGCGATGGGATAATGGAATAATGTGGTAATGGGATAATGGGATAGGGTAATGGGATAATGGGATGGGGTGATGGGAGGGGATAATGGGACAATGGGATGAGATAATGGGATGGGGTGGTGGCATAATGAGAATATGGGATAATGGGAAAATGGGATGGGGTAATGGGACAATGGGAGGATGGGATGGGATGGGATACATGGGATGGGATGGGCTTGCCAGCACCGTTATCACCCCAGGACATTCCCAAGGGCCATTCCCAGGCTGCAGGAGCTCCCTGCTGGCACACAGATCCCATTCCCACCTTGCAGGTTGTAGTAGTTAGGGTTCTGGGTCATCCTGCGGTACAGGAAGGTCCAGGTCAGGTAGTCCACAGCGTCCTGCTTGTTCTCTATGGTCTTGGTGACGATCTCGGCGTTGAAGTGGTCGTGCATGCAGTGGTCCAGGTGAGACTCTACTGGCAGAGGCTCGTACAGGAACTTCTTGAAGAAATCCTGCAGCAGGACAGGAGGAAAAAGGGAAAGAATTCAAGAATTCATCACAAAAATGGTGTGGGAACACCCAGTGAGGCAGGCTGGGAGGGTTTGGGTTGTCCCCATGGTGATCCCAGCCCTGAGTGAGGGTTTGAATCCCATCCCATCGATCCCATTGATCCTATCCCAACCCTGCTGAGGCTCATCCGCCAGCTGGAGGAGGCCAACCCCAGCTGAGATCCCAGGAATGCCCCCTGATCCATGCCCCACCTTCTTGGAGCCCTGGCACATGATGACGCAGCGCCCCTCGTCGTCCTGCAGCGGGCGGTTGGCGTGGCCGACCATCTGCAGCACGTCGTAGATGGGGTAATCCACGTACCTGCATGGCCACGGCGTCAGCAGCGCCCACGGGATCCCAATCCCACCCATCCTATCCCACCTGGGATCCCAGCCCCACCCATCCTATCCCACCTGGGATCCCAACCCCATCCATCCTATCCCACCTGGGATCCCAACCCCATCCCCGTCCCCATCCCAATCCCAATCCCAACCCCATCCATCCTATCGCACCTGGGATCCNACGTACCTGCATGGCCACGGCGTCAGCAGCGCCCACGGGATCCCAATCCCACCCATCCTATCCCACCTGGGATCCCAGCCCCACCCATCCTATCCCACCTGGGATCCCAACCCCATCCATCCTATCCCACCTGGGATCCCAACCCCATCCCAATCTCAATGCCATCCATCCTATCCCACCTGGGATCCCAATCCCAGCCATCCTATCCCCATCTCAACCCCACCCATCCTATCCCACCTGGGATCCCAATCCCATCCCAATCCCCATCCCAATCTCATCCATCACACCTGGGATCCCATCATCCCATCCCCAATCCCAATCCAATCCCATCCAAAACCCCAATCCCAAACCCAATCCCATCCCATTCCATCCATCCTGATCCCAATCCCATCCAATCCCAAACCCAATCCCATCCCATCCATCCCAATCCCAAACCCAATCTCATCCCATCCCATCCATTCCGCGGATCCCATCCCAATCCCAATTCCATCCCATCAATCCCACCCCACTGCATCCCATCCCATCCCAATCCCAATCCCACCCCACCCCACGCCGAGGGATCGGGGATGGGCTCACGCGTGGATCTTGCCGTTGTAGTACTGCGTGTCCATGATGATCACCAGGTGGGCCGAGATGTTCATGCCCCAGCAGAGGCTGCGCGAGGCCACCATCACCTGCACGGCTCCTGGGGGCGGGGAGGGCACCTGGGGTCAGGGGGGACAGAGATCCCGGGGCTCCGGGCACTCCCACTGGGGTGGGAAAGATCCTGGGATTTCTGGGGGTGGGAGGTGGAGATTCATCCAACCCCAATCTCTGTCCCATCCATCCCATCCTGATCCCGATCCTGATCCCAGTCTCTACCCCTTCCCATCCTACTCAACCATCCCACTCCATCCCAACCCCAAGATCAATCTCATCCCACCCCAATCCCAATCCAAGCCTCTATCCCTTCCCATCCTATCCCATCAATCCCAGCCCCAAAATCAATCTCATCCCATTCCATCCATCCTATTCCATTCCAACCATCCCAACCCCAAGAGCAATCTCATCCCATCCCATCCTATCCCATCCATCCCAACCCCAAGATCAATCCCACCCCATCCCGATGCCGACCCCGCTGCGCTCTGACCGGAGCTGAAGAGCTGCTCCACCACGCGCCGCTCCATGGCCGTGAGCCCCTCGTGCAGGTACCCGACCCCGTTCACCAGCGTCTCCTTCAGCGTGGGGTCGCTCAGCTTCTCCAGGTACGGCACCAGGTCCTTCTCGGCACAGTGCAGGAACCTGGGAGGGTATCCGGGAGTTGGTCAGCTTGGGAAAGGCCTTTGGGATCACCCATCCCATCCCATCCTGATCACATTCCATCCAATCCCAGCCCATGATCCCCCTCTTCTCCAAGCCAAGTCCCCTCAGCTCCCTCAGGAATTCCCCATCCCCATCTCCATCTCCAACCCCATAACCCAACCCTGGACATCCTCCAACCCCACAACCCACCCCATGGTGTCCCCAGGTGGCTCTGTGGTGTCGTCCAGGTGTCCCCTTCCCCACCCCACTCAGGAATTCCCCAACCCTGGACCTTCTCCAACTCCACAGCCCATCCTGTGGTGTCCCCAGGTGTCCCCCAGGTGCCACCTGTGGCGCTGGACGTCAGAGGCGCAGGTGGTCAGGATGTTGATGGCCGTGAGCCGGGTCTGTTTGCGGGACGGGACGAAGACCAGGACGGGTTTTTTGGGTGAGTGCTTCATCACGGCGTGGTACACGGGCTTGGCCATGGACAGCAGCCGCGTCTGCGTGTGGCTGATGTTGAAACCCTGCCAAAAACCCCAAATCCCAATGGATCCCAGAGGATTCCCTGCCAAACTGGTGGGAAATCCTGGAAAATTCACTTAATTCTGGCATGGAAATGATTGATCCTTGGACTGGTGATCAATGGCCAAACTCAATCTCAATCCCAATGGATCACGACCAAGAACGACCAACGATCCCAATGGATCATGGCCAAGAATTCCCAACAATCCCAATGGATTATGGCCAAGGACTACCAACGATCCCAAGGGATTTCTCCAAGAATCCCGGCTGCTCTCGCCCCTACCTGGATGTGCAGCTCCAGGGGCACGGGGCGCACGTTGGGGTGGAAGTTGAAGGTGGCAGTGGCGCTGCAGCCCAGCCAGTGTGCCACGTCCTTGGCGTTGGACAGGGACGAGCTCAGCGCCACGATGCGGATCGGCCGCTCGATCTGCGACGAGATGTAGCGCATGCGCGAGCAGATCACCTCCAGCACGGGCTGTGGGGGATAAATGGGATCAGGAATGGGATTGGGAACAGGATCAGGATGAGGTCCAGCCAGAAGAACCCATGGAAACCCCTCCTGAGCTTCCTGAGGGACACAGATGGAGCAGGAGAGGGATCAGGAGTGGGATGGGATGAGGAGTGCATCCACAAGCAGATAACTCCCACCATCAGCTGTGGGGAAAATGGGATCAGGAACAGGATCAGGATGAGACCCAGACAGGAGAACCCATGGAAACCCCTCCTGAGCTTCCTTAGAGATATGGATGGAGCAGGAGCAGGAGTGGGATCAGGAATACGATCAAGAACAGGATCAGGAACAGGATCAGAAATGGGATCAAGAGTGGGATCAGGAGCAGGATCAGGAGTGGGATCAGGAGCGGGATCAGGAGTGGGATCAGGACTGTTCCTGGCAGAGATCCATCCAGCACACTCCATGGAAACCCCTTTTGACCCTCCCATCCCATCCCATCAATTCCCACCAGGAAAACCTGCTCCAAAATAAGTCTGGGAACCTCCCATTCCAGGCTGGACCCATCTCCACCCCATTCCCAGGACCCTCACCCCATTCTCGCCCCCGATCAGGTGCACTTCATCCACGATGAACAGGTTGACGTTCTGGACGTTCTTGCGCTGCTTCCAGCGGCGGGAGAGGATATCCCACTTTTCTGGGGTGCTGATGATGATGTTCCCTTTTCCCAGCAGCTTCAGGTCTGTGCTGGTCTCCCCCGTGAGCAGCACCACCTTCTTGTTGAGGCGCTCCTGGAATTTCTCATACCAATCCATGAAAACCTGGGGAAACAGGGATTGGCCTTGAACCCGGGAGTTTTCCAATGGATTTACCCAGAATTCAGAGAGGAGAGGTGGTGTTATCCCTGAAATGGGGGTGATTCCCACCAAATTTCTCTCAAATTGAGGAAATTCCCACCAAACTGGCGTCATTCCCAGCAAATTCCTTTTGAAACAGGGCAATTTCCACCCCCGTAACCCACCCCCAGAAGCAGCAGGACGGGCAAACCCCGAGTGGATCCCAAAGAAGCGAGGGGTGAAGGCGGGAATTCCCAGCTCCAGGGAATTCCTGGGATTCACCTGCTCGGCCAGGGCCTCCATGGGGGTGATGTAGACGCAGCGGCCCTCGGAATTCTGGAGGAGCATGCGGAGGATGGCGAATTCGGCGCAGATGGTTTTGCCGCTGCCCGTGGGCGCGCCCACGAAGACGTTGTCGTCGCTGTTGTACACCGTGTTGAACACTGGGCAGGCGGGGGGATTCCCGTGGGTTTAGGGGAAAAAATTTGGGAGCAGGGTGAGGATCCAGGCAAGAGGAGCTCTGGGAAGTATCTTTAGGGATAAACCACGGATCCCAAAATTTTGGGAGAGGGGATAAACTATAGATCCCAAAACTGTGGGAGAACAGATAAACCATGGATCCCAAAAGTCTGGGACTGGATAAACCACGGATCTCAAAATTCTGAGAGAGGGGATAAACCACGGATCCGAAAACTTTGGGACAGGATAAACCATGGGTCTGAAAACCTTGGGAATAGGGGATAAACCACAGATCCCAAAACTCTGAGAGAGGGGACAAACCACAGATCCCAAAATTCTGGGAATACAGGATTAACCACAGATCCTGAAACTGGGAATAGTGAATAATCCATGGATCCCAGAAGTCTGGGAATAGGTGAAATCCATGTGGAACAAGCAGAAGGACCGACCACAACCTCCAGAACCTGCTGAACCAATCAAAAACCCCAACCTCAAACCCCCAAACCACCCCTGCCAAAATTCCTGCCACAACCACCAAATCCCAGGAAATCTCGGCGGGATGAGGACCTGGAAGTCCCACCTTGGGTCTGGATGGGGTTGAAGAAGGGGAACTTGTCCTGGTAGAGGCTCTCAAAGGCGCTGTTCCGCAGCGCCGACACCGGCAGCGGCTGCAGGTCCAGCAGCTCCGTGGGCGGCGGGTATTTTTCCGGAAGGATCAGGTGCCGGAAAGAAACGGGAAGCTGGGTCTCACAGGCTGGAGGATGGAAAGAATTCCTGGAATTTTCCAGGTGGGTGGACCCAGGGGGTCTGGATCTGCCATGGGGGTGAGGTTGTGGGGTTGGAAGGAGGGAAAGGGGATGGGAAATGGATTGTGGAGGTTTGGGTGAGGGGATAAATCCAGAATTCCAAAGGTCTGGGAACAGGGAAAAAAACCAGATTCCAATGGTTTGGGAATAGGGATAAATCTGGAATTCCAAAGGTTTTGGAGAAGGGATAAACCCAAAATCCCAAAGGTTTGGGAATAGGAATAAACAACAGACTCCAAAGGTTTGGGAGAAGGGATAAAACACCCCAGGAAAAACCAGGAATAAACCCCAATAAAGGGGCACTCATGGGGCCATAAAACGCGGAATAAACCCCAGGAAAAACCAGCAATAAAACCAGGAACAAACCCCAGGAAAAAACAGGAAAAAATCCCAGAGAAAACTAGGAATAAAAGCACAAAAAACCAGAAGCAAAAGCAGAAAAAAACAGGACTAGAAGCAGAAAAAACCCAGGAGTAAAAGCAGGAATAAACCCAGGAAAAGGGGCACTCACAGAGCCAGCGGTCGGACACCACCCTGATGAAATACTGGGGTGGCAGAGGCTCAAAGACGGGCACAAAAAATGTCACCAGGTGCTCATCCTGGGCATATTTGGCCTTGAGCAGGAAATATTCGTGGTGCAGGATCACCTCGCTGTCCACGTCCTCCACCAGGATCCAGAAGGCCTCGGACGAGCCATGAACCTGGAAAAAAAAAGGGGAAATTTTCAATTCCCTGTCCCAGCCCTCACAATTCCAAGTGTTCAGACTTCAAAATGGCTCCTTTTCATCCCAGGACTGTGTTTTGCCTCGTGGTTTTTAAAACCGAACCCCAGATTTTCTGGTCTTGCACGATCAGGGTACTTCTGCTGATGATTTTCACAATCCTGCCCCATAAATCCCATTTTCTCCCTCAATCAGGGCATTTTCCCCACGATTTCCACATCCCAGTCCCAAAATCCCTCCTTTTCCCTCACAATTTCCACCTCCTACCCCGTAAATCTCATTTTTGGCCCCAAACAGGGAATTTTCCCTCATGATTTCCACACCCCACCCCCAAATCCCCCATTTTTCCTCATAATTTCCACAATCCAGCCCCAAAATTCCTCCTTTTCCCCAGTCAGGGAATTTCCCCCTCATGATTCACACACCCCAGGCCCCGAAATTCCCCATTTTCCCTCACATTTTCCCCCAGGATTTCCACCCCCCAACCTCAGAATTCCCCATTTTCCCTCACAATTTCACCCCCCATGCCCAAAATTCCCCATTTTCCCTCAGGATTTCCACCCCCCATTCCCAAAATCTCCCATTTCCCCTCACAATTTCCATCCCCACCCCCAGAATTCCCCATTTTCTCCTCACATTTTCCCTCAGGATTTCCACACCCCAGCCCCATAAATCCCATTTTTCCCCACAATCAGGCCATTTTCCCCTCATGATTTCCACACCCCAG
>VYZP01018838.1:87833-117587 GCA_013400635.1 Hypocryptadius cinnamomeus | reverse complement strand
ATATCATATTGTGGGAGAAGATACAAAAAGAATAAAGATTAAATCAAAATATTGTTTTGCCTAGGCAAAAGCACTCAGTTTTAACATACAAACTCAGTAATTGTTTTCTTCTGCATTTAATCAAAAGTTCTGTTGTCTCCTGAAATATGCACAATGATACATGTCACTTAACAAAGGCACCTCTTTTAAATACACTGAAACACCCATACACTTTATTCAAAACTGTGACTTTTTCTAAAAGAATAATGCCCCCTCACATTCATGCCTTTGCCTTTCAAGTCACTAAATTTGCTCTTTTCTCCCTTTGAGATGTAATTAGGTACATCTGTTGATGGATAAACAAGTAGTGTTGTTTTATTTTTTTTTTTAGAAATCAAACCATCCCTTCCATGTGTTTTAAAAGAGATTTTTAATATTTAAAGCATACTTGGTGGAATCCTGAAAATGGAGTGCTTTAATCTGTAAAAAGGCAGTGATTTCAAAAACAAAATGTTTCAAATGACATTCTTAGTAGCACAGAGCTACAAGCAGAGCACTTGAAATAAAAGCAATTATAGTCTGTAATTTCATCTTTATCCACTACATTCATTATTGGCTTCTTTTCAAAACAAGCTTCAATGCTTTGAAAAATTCAGTGGCTCTTTGGGGATTCATAATTATTTTTGCCTACATATTAATGTAAAAGAGACCAGCAGTGAGACTGGAGTTCCTGAAGAACCTATGTCTAAAACTCAACACAGAAGGGGAACAGGAAGTTTTATGTGGCAGTAGCTGAGCTCAAATCACTTCAGTGCCAGTACCATAGTGTGACAGTATTACACCACTTACCTCGAAACTGGTGGTTTATTTCACAAGCCCCATGTAAGCGAACTCAGGAGAACTTTACTAATGGTCCCACTATGGGACTTTCAATCACTTTTATCAATGTCTCCTGGGATAGAGAGAGGAAAGTTCCTGAATAGCTGGCAATGGATATTTTTACAATGGCACTACACCCACCTTGTCATCTCCAAGCCAGAAACATTTTCCACCACCAGGAATTTCACATACAAGTACCTTCCAACTCTGCATAACCTGACATTTCAAAGTGAAGGCAAGGCCTTTCCAGTGACACATGTTGGCTCATATTTAACATTCTCTATTCATTTCCAGCCTTTAATGTCTGAAAATTTTGAGGGAATCCCATGGCTTTTCTGAAGCAATGTAACATTTAATAGTGTTATATGACAACATCCCTTGAAGTCAATATCCCACCAAGTACCTCTCTCAAAAAGACGAACAGCTTCCATCATATATGGCACCAGGAGGCGGTTTACAATAAACCCTGGAGTATCCTATGAAAAACAAAAAAGGGATTCTAAGTAAACACTCTTTACCAGAACTACACTCAATGCTACGTGACAAATAAAACAAGTGGATGAAGACACTTATTGTATCATTACTTAAGATACTCTCTGAACTTTATTTTTCAACTCATTTATCTGCTCAGTATTAAAGAATAAAACATTGTGAAATTCAAACAAGGAATGGCACATAAACAGTCATCATGACTGAGAACAATAAGACTACTACAAGCCAAAGCAATTAATCTTAAAACAATTTAATATGGCTAGTCTTTTCTTTATGAAGAGTCTAATGATACGATTTCCTGAAGGTCAGGAGAAAAGCAGTTTTTCCCTAGAAGGTTTTTTTTCTGTGTGTGTCCACTACCAGAAGCACTCCTGACTAAATAGTCTGCCTCTTCCCCACTGCTCACTGGTGATCCATACTTTTGAAAGTTAGGATAGCTTTATCAGCAAACATCAAAACTAACAATGAAAAGATAAGACACATGCTGCAAGAAGGTAACAAATGAATACAAAACTTCTTTTGCACAAGCATCAATCAAAAGTGCAATCAAACACAAGAGAGAGTTTTGCAAATATAGTATTATGTTGAATATTATTACTGTTTCAGACGTTTATTATTTATTCCACTTTATCTCAATATTTCATCCAGACAATCCCAAACATTGTTTCCCCTATAGGCAAGAATTAAAAATAAAGATAAGTTCAGGTGTGAATACTGCATTATTCCCTATCCAAGCTAATTTATAACAATTCATCATATATTCTACACAATGCATAGTACTAAATAGGAAATAGGAAAAAGAGTGACAGAAATAGGAAAAAGTCAACTAAGGCCACAGAAAAATTTGGTCAGAATTTAGAGAACATAGCCAGAATTAGAGTCCAGCATCCAGAAGCTGAATTAATTAATCCTGTAACTACCAGATTGCAGGCCTTTCTTTTTATTATCAACTGTCTCCTGGGGGCTGTGAAACCCAAAGCAGTAGCTTGCATAAAGTTATCCAGACCACAGCTTAATGGATTCAGAAAAAGTGAGCTTTCAAAGTAGGGTGTTTCTCTAGACAAAAAAAAACCCAAAGCTGAGAAGAAATTAAGATTAATATGTGTCTACTTACTGCAGTCTTAAGAAAAACTTGCAATGAGCACACACCATGGAGGATCCAGCCAACTGCCTCACAGTACAAGAGGCAGCAGTTTTGTCTCTCCATGGCTGAAGATGAGCTCCTGCTTAAGCTCTCCAGTCTATGCTTCTGCAGGACTTGAAAAAAAGACTCCATAACACTAAGCTCTGATACCTGTGAGTTTTGCTGCTCTAGACAAGATGTCTAGAGTCACTGGACTTTGAAGAATTTGTGGTAAATGTGGGTGTTTTCTTTGTCAAATGGCTTTTAATTATGAAGACAAACTGGACAAGAAGCAGCCTGGAAATTTCTGAAGTGTGCTCATACATCTACTAAAACCTACCACCTTAAAATTAGCAGTCTACAAGCACAAACCCTCTGAACACCATACTGTCAAAACGTACTCACCTTACAACTGACAGGACTCTTTCCTACTGCTTTACTGAAATCCACAAGTGATTCAAAAGTCTTTTGGCTGGTCATTGGAGTCTTGATGACCTGGGTACAGGGAAGGTAGAGAGAGCATAAGCGTATTTATGAGCAGAATCTCTCCAATTTCCCCATTACAGCAATGTAATCTAGAACACTCTTCCAGAAATTCACAAAACATTTTGCAGAAAACCAACTTCAATGTATAGATACATAACAGACACAGAACACTATTCTACACATAGATACAGCATTTTGCAATGCTGTGTTTCTTTAAGACACTTTCCCACCCAGCCACCATGGAAGGATGGTAAAAGGAACTATTCTTCACACTTAAGAGATTACAGTGTATCAAAATAACTCTAAAAGCTACATAGTCTCTTGTCTTGGGAAACACAAAGACATCAGTCTAGAGAACCATTTAAACAGCCGTAATTCCTGATATAAGAAGTTCTAGAAGCTACTCCACCTCACCACAACCTCCTCTCAGGTAATTTTAGGGAGTGATAAGTTTCTTCTTGACCTCCTTTTCTCATGCTAAACAATCCCAGCTCCCTCAGCTGCTCCTCATGTGAGTTACTCTCTGGACTCTTCACCACCTCTGTTTCCTTTCTCTGGACATGCTCCAGCACCTCAATGTCTTTCTTGTAGTGAAAGGCCCAGAACTGAACACAGCATTTGAGGTGTGGCCTCACCAGTGCCGAGTACAGGGGGACAGTCATGGCCCTAGTCCTGCTGGCCACACTATTTTTGACACAAGGCAGGATGGCATTGGCCTTCTTGGCCACCTGGGCACACACTGGCTCAATGTTCAGCAGCTATCAGGCAGCACTCCCAGATTCTTTCCTCTGGTCAGATTTCCGGCCCCTCTTCCCCAGCCTGTAGTGCTGGAAATATTGAAACAAACGTGACTGACTTTTTTTCAAAAGTGACAAGGCAATGAGATTTCATCTCCTGACATTTTCTATTTATTTCAACACTGGTATCAGCAATTCTTATGAATAAGCCTCCCTGCTTGAAATGATGGCTATAAACAGCACCCCTGTTGGCAGTTCAGTGGAGAACTCAGGAGCCTTCAGACTGAAGGAGTTACCTCTGTCTCTTAAAGCTGCCCCTCAACAGAGACTGCAGCACCCTCTAATCACTAGAGGTAGCAAATTCCACATCAGAACAGCTGCAAACTGAGATGTGCCCTGTCAATCTAACTGAAACCCCACTGCTAACAATTGCACTGCTGGGCTACAGCTGTAGCTGATGGAACATGATGATAGCAGCCCCTGTAAGACATGGTTCATAAGGCACTCACCTCCACGAGCTTCATCATAGGCACAGGATTGAAGAAATGAAGACCACCAAATCGGTCCTGCCTGGTGGTTGCGTTTGCCATCTTTGTGATTTGCAAGGATGAAGTGTTGCTTGCAAATATCGTATGCCTGGGAATAAGAAATGTATAAATTGCATAAAGGACAGTAGGAGACTGAGGCACCAAACATAAATAGACATCCATTGGCCAACCATCCAAGAATTCTCAGAACTATCCCTGCAGTTTATCACAGTCCTTTTGCTGAGGTCTAAGCACAGCAATGATTAAACAACCACTGCAAAGACCGTGTGACTTTCTGATTCTTGAAGAATTATACTGAATACTTTTATTAGGGGCTAGAGAAAAGGACTGTGCAATTAGAAAATTTTATTTAACTCCCCAAATCCATTCTAGGTAATTCCTTCAGCAATCCTGAATATCTAAGGGTATTTTTGTTTGTTGTTAAACACATTTACACATTTATTGAAACCAAATCGTATGCCATGTCAAAAATGCACTTTGGAGTCTTACAGTAAATTTGCAGTCTAATTTGTTTTAAAATTATCAGTGGTAGACATGATGAACAAACCTAGCAACAGAGCAAAGATTTGATTGGAAAAAAACAGAGAAAATTTAAGACCTGCCATGCATAGGAAACTGCAAAGGATTCACAAAATGCCAAGAGTTTTAAGACATATATTAAGTCCTTTTCAAGACATAAACCAGATTTACTAACTGCAATTTATAATGGTTTGAGTTTTTTGTTTGCTTGGGTTTTTCTTCCCAGAAATATCCCAAAACTTCAACAGCCCTGCTATCACACCAAAAACTTAGAGAAATGGCTTTTTCTTCAAATCAGAAACTAATTTAGAGATTAAAACCTACCTTTCATTTTTGGCTGCATCCTACTATCCCTTCAAAAAGTTATCATACTGGACCCAGCAAATGTTTATCTATGTTGATATTTTGCTTACATTGTACTAAGATGTAATTGAGCTTTACAAGAGAGTTTTCAGAAAAGTTATCTCCAAGTCATGGTGACATTTTATAGTGGCATTAAAGAAAAGATTTCAAGACAAAAACACCCACTTTGTTTTCCTTTTTTATTATATTTTCTTTTTTGTTATAGTGAAGGAAATAAAAAATCCTGAAAATTCCTGTTTACTCTTCTTACAAACATTCTTTTATTATCTCTCCACCATAAGGTGGCCTTATGCTGTTCTGAGGTGAGGTTCTAAAAGGAGCATTCTGCATTTCATAGTTTTGATCTTGCAAGGTCAGTGCATACAAAAGTCTCACCGAAAATTTGCCACTGCATATAAAAATTAAAATATTTATATAAAAAGAAGCACATTGATTTGTGAAATATAATCATTGCTAGGTTTATATCTGAGTTCACTTATGAGATTTTACCTCAGTACCTCTTCTGAAGCCTCAGGCAATAGAAAGCCTTGGAAAAAAGAAAAGCATTGGATTTGCACTGTGAACAAGTGCATTTCAGTTATATTTTCTTCTCTGTCCAAACAATTGATTTCGGTTGAGTTTAGAATAAAATTTTCATGCCTCTGTGACTTAGAATTACACAATCCATGCTTCAGGTGACAGCAGAGTTGGGAGGCTTTGGGAAGCCAGAACTAGTGAAGCTATAGAAATGGTTTTCCCAGCAGCAGAGTGCTTTCTCTTGGTGCCATCTAGTGGCTCAGGGAAAGACGTCAAGAGCAGAGCCCAACACAAGAGAAATGTAAATAAATATTTCCAATAAATCCAACTCTTACAGTCCAGATGCCTTACACAGCAAACACTGAACAATACTTTTTTTAACGCTTTTATAACACATTCATTCTAACACAGTGAACAGCTGAAAAACACTGGCCAGGTCCAAGCTGAAGACAAATCCTAGACTGAGGAATATGGACAGGCATTTCCTACATCCCAGAAAAAAACAGAAATCAAGTACAGAAAAGTTCTTAAAGAGGACATGCAAAAGTCCTTTTGTCATATTCATTACAACCCTGTTTGGAAAAGTGCTGCAGTGTCTACAAAAATCCTAGCCTGACCTTTTACAAAATGGAAATGCAAGACTAACCCCATTCAAGAAAAGGAAAACAGAACTGAACAGTGGGTAGCAATGCTTTACTCTGCTCCAAAGATGATGACCATGTAACACAGTAATAAATATCAAATATGGTGAGTTTAATACTGAGAGGAATAGAACATATAATTCTGCCTTCTACATTTTGCAAAGCTTCAAGAACATAAATTTTTGCAAAGTTCCAAGAACATAAATCAGTATGTTCTCAGACTAATGGCACCCAAGAAACAGCATCCACTGTTTCACCAGGACAGTTACCCAGGTGGGGAATATCCTGAGTTTCCAAGGTGCTCTGGGGTTGCCAAATGCTCCTGGCTTATTACATTTGATTTGAACACTTAGGAGAAATTCACTCCCCACTCACAAATACAACTTCCCTCAACAAAAGAATAGCATTCCCATCCTCTACATGCCTACATGCTTAGATCCACTTTCAGAGGAATTACAGTTACTTTATAAGAAAAGGAAAAGGAATTAAGTTAATTGTGCTATTGTAATATTTTAGTTTTTTGCAGTTCCCAGACTTAATTATTTTCCTCGGAGATGTCTCCATAGTGCAAAAATGGGAGATGAACAAGTACATGTTGCAGCTGAGAAAATGCATGAGACATGAAATACATCACAAAAGAAGAAAAACGCAGGGTTTCATACACCTTGTATTTCACAGGCAGAATTCATCATCTTGTCAGAGCAACTGTAATACACAGCCCCTCACACTTCCACCTGCTATCATCCACACCTGTGGGAAGTCCTGAGATTTGAATGAAGCCAAGTAATTTCTCCACAGCATCCTGGTCTTTCCTGGTCTCTCCCTGTAACCCACACTTCAGAGGGCCATCAATGCTCAGAGCCCCTCAGAAGCAAAGCTCCTCCTGAGACTCAAAGCAGTCTTTAAACAAATCCTCTCTTTGTTACCAATCAACCACAAGTCTACCACCCCTACTGAGCTGACACAACAGTTAGTCCATACAACAGGTTTATACATTTTGAACTATTCAGTCTTAGAGAAGGCTGTAGAATGCCTGCACTGACAGGGAGAGCTTTCCATTCCAGCATAGCGCCATGTGGGATGAGTAAAGCCCATGCTTCCTTCTAACACATGGAAAAACACTCACTACAGGTTCCTGCCTTTCCCCACACTAAGCACACCATCTGCAACTCTGTCCTCTCTCGCAGTTACAAATTACCTTTTGTATCCAAAGCTAATATTTTAAACACTTGACTACTAAGTTTCACTATTTTACCAGTTTGTCATCTAGACTTTCTACACTGCAACCCATTTTTTTTGCCATCCACTTAACCTTCCTTTACCCTACACATATCTGTATGTTTATAATAGCTCCCAAATAGCCTCTTAAAAATAAAGGCTTCTTGTCTTAGCTATTTTTCCCAACTCTGCAAAATCATCCCTTTCACAATGGGCAGGAGCATATTTGAACAACTCCAGTATCTTTTAACACTGTGATGTAAAATTTGATGTTTTACAGAAGCCATGCTGGCAAACAGCTCAGTCTTACAAAAAACAGCCTCAGGTGTTCCAAACACACATATTTTTAAGTGAGGCTCCAAGACCCCATGCCCACATTTCCTTGCTGACTGGTTTTAGATGGTTTACCATTTAGTATACTCCAATTTGCTCATTAAATACTCAGCCAACCAATGGTCTGTTTGCACAAAATAGGCACAAACCAACCATAACAAGGTACTCTCATAAATGTGGAAGGCATCTACTTACTTTTGTGTGTCAGGACGATGGCAAGTTACCCTGTGCTCACTACATGGCTGCTTGTGATCATTTACTGTTTTCAAAATTACCAGGTAATTTTAATTACTGACAGTAGCAGAAAGCCTGAAAATCTCCCCAGGCTGAAGCAAACTAATGATAACATCTTTTCTCCTTTGATACTATATTCAAGGCACAGCTTGCCCAGTTGACAGGTCAGACAGCCTAGAATACTTCTTAGCCAATACTCCCAAATTTACCTGCACTAGTTAAAATCTCAACAAGCAGTCAAGGTCTTGTGCTCCTGACCCAGCAATTACAAGGCTCAAATTTCTGAAACTGCATGCTCACCTTAACAGCATTTTTGGATTTGGATGCAATTCAACAGTAGCTTCCAACACTTATCAAATATAGTTCAAGACATTTTCAGGGACTTTATGTAACTGAATGAGTACCTACTAAAATACTGTTTACCCTTTTACATCACACACAATAACCAGCAATGGCTGTTTCCTAACTCTTGTAATACAAGGTAAAGTTACTTCACTTAAGACATTATTGAGGCAACTGAGACTTCTCAAAACTTGTTTATGACAGGTGTGCTGGAAATAAATATCATTCCAATTCCCTATTTAAGTATGGGAACACAACATTAACAGTAACCCACGTCCACTGGAACAAGGTGGATTAAGATTTGAAATTGCCAAGTAGATAGGCAATTTTAATGACTAAAAACACCTGGAACAACAAATGAAGCAATGCAACAAGCAAATGAAGCAATGCAACACACCTGAGAATGTTCATAACACATGCACCTGGCACAACAACTATTCCACACCAACATGATAGTCTGGAGCTAGTCTAAGACTGCAAAACTCATTCTTAAATAAAGCAGCTAAGAAAACAGAGAACTAACTGTGAGTGTAAAAACAGAAAATAGTCTAAGTTTCAAAATGTAACAGGAAAAACACACATACTCTGGAGCAAACTTATCCAGCGTTTTGAAGAGGTTATTTTTAACTTCCAGGTTCTCTACAATGGCTTCTATCACCAAATCCGTGCTGTGGACCACTGATGCTGCATCTGTGCTTGTTGTGAGGTTCTTCAAGGTCTTCTTAATGAACTCAGCACCAGCCTGAAACATTTTCAAGCAGCTGTAATGTCTATTTACAGTGATTCAATTTACTTTTATATGAGAATCCCCTTACATTCTCTGGTGGTTTTGTACCCCCCCCCCAAAATGCAGGCAGTCTGCCACATTTCCAAATCAATAAGAAAGTTCTAAGTGTGTAGAGGTACAATGCTTTCCCCTGACAAAATTTTCATAGCCAATCAAATCTGTTTTGAAGCAAATAGGAGACCTTTAAACTCAATCTTTTAGAAAGACCATTTGCTGTAGTCCAACCTTCAGCAGAAGAGTCTGGGTGATCACCTGGCTGGTCAATCAGTAGCTATAGTTTCAGTGAAAAACTGGGGAGAAATGTTTTCTCACTAGTAAATCTGTTGACATAGTTTGTGAGGGCAGAAATCAAACAGAAACACAAGACTTTTAGCCAAGGGTAAATGGAGACATAGTACAAATGAAAAAAAAAAAACCTATGTGGTAGAATATAATGTCATACAAAAAGTGCAAGTACTATGTGGACAGTTTTCTTTTTGATTAAAAGGCTCTCCATAACTATATATGCATGCTCTACTTATCCTGGCACTTCCACACTCCTGCAAACAAGCCCTTTTTATTTCCTTCGCCTGCTGCATCTTTTTCTGGCAGTCATCAATACCAGTATACATTGTATATGTTAAAATGTATCAAAAGAAGAAATTAATCTGCTGTGGAATTTAGAGAAACAAGCACAGCAACAGTAACCCTTAGGATACAAAGCCAGACTCATCAACTGCACCACAGTGGCTTGCTGTATGCAAGACTTACTCAGCAATGCAAGTGCAAAGTTATACATCCAACACGTGCCACTTGCACTCCCATTTCCTTTGCAGTAATCCTGTGCCCAAGTGTTAGGAGTAAAAAATACCATACTCAGGTATTAAGACAGTTTTGTTACTATTTGCTTTTGGATAAAATGGGTGCATTCCCAGGTAAGCACTCAAAGACTGCTTGCTTTTAAGTTACGATGAATAATTTTACTCCATTTCACACTTAGCATCTGCTTTAAAAGACTGCTAAGTTGGTTTAAATCTTTCACTTAAAGCTGAAGTTTATTAAGGAAAGAAAATGAGGTAACACATCTTTCAACCTCCCTAAATTAAAAATAAAAAACAAACTGAAAGTCCAGGTTCTTGAGCACACTGGGAAAAAAGTTTTCTTTTTAAGCAAGTATAATAACATGCTCTATAATGCATAACTGCAATATCATAATTTCAATATGGCAGTTTTTATTCTTCCAAGTTTTCCTAGAGGAATAAAGAAGAAGGTGTCAACCTCAGGCTTGTCTGCAAACTTCTTCTTTATCACTCTCTTCAAGCTCTCTTCAATTCCTTTTGTAGACTTTTTAAGGATTTCATCTGACTGGTCAACTAACACCACAGTGTGACCACTGGCTGCAGCAACCTGGAAGTTAAAAAAAGTAAAAATTCAACCTCAATGTCACAAAACAACCAACCATATTTATTTGTGTTGACAGACAATATGCAAGGCATCTAGGCAAAAGAGAGCTAAAATACATTGAATTAAATGCACTTGGCTAGAAAAATCATAAAAGCCTGTGTACAACTGGGGTGATACTGAAGGGATAAAGGTCTCAAACAACTTGAGGGAAAAGGAAAAAGAAATCTCTCCCTCACACTGTCTGCAGAATCTTGTGTCTGAAGGCATCTAAATTCTGTGGCTGTGGCTACAGAATAAACAGCTGTCTTGAAAGGAACAAGTGTTTTAGCAGAGAGCCTTGGATCTCGTAAGGAAAAAGGGCTGTGGAGACCAAAACTGGAATGCTGGCAGGGTGAGCAGGTGGCACAAGGGATGGCCAACCCTGTGTCCCCAGAACACAGCTCTGCTGTCAGGTCATGAGCATGTCCCTGCAACAGGAAGGTGACAGTGAAGCTGGGAGCAGCAGTGGACATTTGCCACTCCAGGATTCCACACAGACACAAATGGCTCAAAGTCTCCTTACTCTGCACTTGGTGCAAACACTGGCTCAGCTACAAACAGCACTACTGGATTGCCTTTTTGGTTGGTATTTAAATTAATTTCAAACACATGATGTCACTGTCTTGCACTGCATCAGCACATTAAAGATCAGCTGCTCATTACCTGTTACTTCACTTTTACTTTATCTATGTTCCTCTCTTAGTTAGCAACAGCCTATCTTCACTTCCAAAATCCTTGAACTAACAGAGTGTGATTTAGTAACTGTGTAAAAGAGATATTAAAACACAGTTCCACTCATGGTTTTAAAGTGACTCAACTTCAGAGCTTCCCTTCTGCAATCTTTTACCTTACATGTGATGACTAAAGACACATGCACCCACAAGAGCTACTCCAACACACCTGGCTGAAATGGAAAGTACAGCTATCCCATGAAGAAAAGCATTATGATATTCTCATCCAATTTGCCTCACTAACCCAGCAAACAAAGAAATGCCAGATTGTCTCTGGACAGCAGCAGTAGAGCGTAACAAGAGGTCAGTCTGCAGACAGGCATTTCTTTATCCAACTTGTTTTTTTATTTTCACTATGGCCAATCCATAAAAACCACTTAAACCAAACTTGTGCTTCTACTCCTAACACTTCATCTGTTGCTGATCATTTGTAACAGTGAAGCAAGACTCTTTAATCTTCAGATGAAAAATCATTACCAAGAGGTGCTCCACTGAGGTTCCATTTATGACACCATCACTGACCAGCTGGTGAAAAATCCTAGAAAAATTAACATCTCCCACTTCCCACCATATTTACATGGACAGGGAGGAAGAAAATGAGACAAGATCATACCATTTCCTTGCAACTCAATCACACACTTGCCTAAACTCTACTATCCAATGATTTTAAGAATGTGTTTCTAAATAAGAAACACAAGTGCTGAGGAGTCAATTAATGTTTTTTTCATATAGAAGTGCTTTTCACAGGGCAGAATCAAAAATTATGGCTTTCAGCCATAGATTTTAGCAGAGGCTTGCTTCACCTGACAGAATGAAAAATCAAGAGAAGAGGAGACACAATTTCTTAAGTGGTCAAAAAGTGATGAAAAGCAGCTTTATTAATAGGGTACAGGGGAGACACCACACAGTGTTGTAATGACGTCTGCTCTGAAATAAGTTTGGATTGATATATTGGAGGCAGATGGTCAGCAAAACAATCCTGGGTCCTTAACAGTGGTAGAGGCCTGCAACCCCTGTTAGTGTCAAATACCAGACATGATTCTCTTGACAAGCTCCTCTGAAAATGTGCAGTCCAGCAGAACAAGATCAGCACACTTACCTGGAAAATTATAATCTCTGCATAGTCTGCATCTTCCTCAAACATAAGAACAACTTTTTTCTCAGTTGTTCTTTGATGGTTCTCCAGTGGAAATCTCAAGTATTACAATACAAAGGAGTGTTTTTATCAGAAAAGAGAACAAAGAACTATTTTCTTAGCAAAAAAAATTGCCTCTGTATTCCATCTGCTAGAGATTTGCCAGGAATGTAAGAAATCTTTAGTTCTGAGAAGCACACCTATTAATTCATTGAAATGGAGCATTGCTATTCACGAGCTCCAGCTCCAGCCTCACTGTCAGCTTCCGCTCGGATGTTTGCCTACCCCCTTATTCTCTGTGAAGTTTGTGAACTACCCTGGTATCCTGGGCAACAGGTTCTTTTTCTGAATTAACTAAGTGCCGAAATTTTCAATCACTGAAAGGATTCTTCAATTTAATGTCCTAAAGCTATCAAGTTAAAGGTGGACTTAAAAGCCAAAGGCCTGAGATTAAACTCTGGGAAAATAAGTCCTATTTAAATATTAACCACTTCATAATTCTGAAGATGACCGACAGCTAAATGTTCGTTTTAGCTGCTGCATGTAAAATGTCTAAAATGTCACTAGATCTGCTCCCTTGCCAAGTTAGAAGAATCTTCTTTCCAACCAACATTTTCCACACATCCACATTACCCACTGTCTGTTTACAATTAGTCCACGCATAGTCTTAAGAACCACCTACAACAATTTAAGCCATCAGCCTTGTTTCTTCTCGCCAAGCCGTCTGCCCTGAAGATGGGCGGATCAGCAGGAGAAGCGTGAGAGTTGAGCAAGCAGAGAGGAGCGGAGCAGCAATACTTTGTACCCCGCCTCGGCAGCAGTGGAACCCAAACCCGCGGCAGTCCGGCAGCGGAGCGCAGGGGCGCGTCCCGCCACGGCCGAGCCAGCGCAGCCACTGCTTCCCATACAAACACAGCCTGGAAAGGCAAGCGCGAAGGAGCTTGACCACGGACTACAACACATTCCGAGAAGCGCCAGGAGGGTTGTTACGTTTAGTTGTTGGTTTTATTAATGCTGGTCCGCCAGCTGACCGCTCGCCTTCCCTAGAGCTCGCCCCTTCCCGCCCGGGCACAGCGCGGAGTGCAGCACCACGGCCGGGCTCAGCTCCGAGCGAAGAGCCCCAGCGGAGCGCCGGGGACGCAGGAGCAGCAGCCCGGGAAGGGCCCGCGCTGGCCGCAGGGCTCGCCCCGGGCCCCGGCCGCCATGGCGCCTCCGCTCCCCCCCGCCCCGCGGCCCGGCCGCCGTACCGCGCTCACCTGGGCGATACCGGCGCCCATGAGGCCGCCGCCGATGATCGTGACATGCTTGATGAGCAGCTTCTTGGCGGCCGCCGTGGCGGCGTCGGAGGAGGCGGCGCGCACGAAGTGGCGGGTGGCGAAGGCCATGGCGAAGGCGCGGAGCGAGCGGCGCGGCCGGGACAAGGGAGGCCGGGCCGGGCGGGGCGAGGGCCGCGCTCCGCCCCGGGGGAAAGCAGCAGGTTCCGGCTGCCCGGTCCCAGCTGTCCGCTGAGGAGGCAGGCGCGTTGGGTCTTTCACCTTGGCTACCTCTGCTTCCTTAAGAGCCAAGCAGCAAGGGCAAGGTCAGCACTGCCGGAACGGCCGCGAGCCCCCGGATGGCGCTGGGCCGGCGGCCGAGGCTGCGCTGATGCTCGCCCTTTGCCTCAGAGGTCACCGCGCTGCCCTCAGCGCTCCCCTTCCCGCTGCCGCTGCTCATGCTCACAGAATCGCCGAATCAATGAGGCTGGAAAGACCTCCGAGACCATCGAGTCCAACCCATGACCAAATACCACCATGTCAACTGGGTCACGGCACCAAGTGGCACATCCAGTCTTTCATTAAACACCTTCAGGGACGGTGACTCCACCACCTCCCTGGGCAGCCCATTTCAGCGTCAAACCACCCTCTCCGTGAACAGAGCTCAACCTAAACCTCTCCCGGTACAGCTTAAGGCCGTGTCCTCTTATCCTTTCACTGGTTGTGTGGGAGGTCTCCCCCCACCTGGCTACGCCCTCCTGTCAGGGAGTTGCAGAGAGCGATAAGGTCTCCCCCGAGCCCCCTTTTCTCCAGGCTAAACACCCCCAGCTCCCTCAGCTGCTCCTCACAGGACCTGTGCTCCAGACCCTTCTCCAGCCTCTTTGCCCTTCTCTGGACACCTTCCAGCACCTCAATGATCTTCGTATTCACATCATTAGAAGCTCTCTCTCCACAACAAAAGTTTCCTGACTAGAAGGGGATGTTATTTCCAGGCTAGCACAAGATACATAATAAACAAATATAATTTTTTTAAAAAACAAGAAAAAATTCTTCCATTATAAACACTAACAGCTGAATCATATCAGATGCAGACTGCCCTGATTTCCATCTAATTAATTTATCACCAGAAAGACTTGCACTTCAACAGCAGCTGACAACACTGCAAGTACTACTTGAGTCAGCATCAGGGTAAACATTAAGCTGGTTGTTTTACTCAAATAAAGTGTTGTATTCTCGTATCTCTGCACTTTGTACCACAAACCTACTGCAAAAAAATTCACCTGGATTAGGCAGGAGCAGGAAGTGGCTGTGGAAACAGCTTTATCCAAAGACACCCTTAATGATCTTTGTGTATACAAATGACAGCTGAGTGGTAATTAATGAATTTCCCCTAAACAAACAAACAAACAAAAAATAGCAGTATGTCAAGTAACCTGCAACCTAACTCTAGGGCATAAGACACAAGATTTCCACCTACAGCTCCTGTTGCTGAGTGCCAGCTCCTGATTAACACCAGTGCTGATACCCACCCCCTCCCACAAACACTTTGGTTGGCTCCTGCTCAGCCCTGCTCTTCCATAGGGAAGGATCTCCCGCTTTCCCCTCGGGAGCTCTTTGCCCTCTCCCCCAGACTCCCCCTTGGCACCCCTTTCCCTCTCTGCACTCTGCCTCCTCAATGCCAGGAGTCCAAAACAACTACACCTCAACTTCTGCCCAGGTTTTCTTTCCTGCAGACTGCACACCTCCTCCTGCTGAAAATTCATTTGTTCTTTTATCTTCCTCATCTCCTACCTTCCCTCTTCTTCTGTTCTGGGTAACTGTTTTTTAAAAAACCTCTTTCTATCATTTGATCATAACATGCCTGGCAATGTTATTTTCCCAATTTCATTTTGTTTCCCCACCTCCTTCACTCCTCATCCAAAGCATTTCTAAAATTTTCTCACTCAGAAGCTTTTTCTGCAAGATGCAAGATGTCAAACACCACAAGTTTAGTCAGTAAGTGGAACTCATTGAAATGACTGTGCAAAGCTGTGAAACACTTACTTGGGAATTACTTTATTCAAAATAAAAATACATTGAAGCAAAGTAATTTTAGAAATAAAGATATTGGCAGCATCCAGAAACATCCACTTATCTGAGCACACATTTTTCAACAAGGCATTTCAGATGCTTCCTCTGCTAAAAAAAGGAGAGGGGGAGGATACATTTACAAAAACAAACCGACTTTGCTACCACTCTTTACAGTTTGCCAAATATGGCAACACACTTTGAAAACCACAGATTTTGCTGCTTTTATGCTATTGTTTAGCTACTTTTATGGTATCCTGTGAAAATTTCAATGCACCTGGAAGGTATGAAAGACAGGTCTTTATTGTCATTTCCAACAGAATCCTGTATTCTAGCACACCTTGACGTGGTTGGAACTTCCAATCAGTAGTTTTAGCCTGTCACACACTGCAGCATTTGATTACAGGTATCACCAAAAAACACATTCTCAAAGTAGTATTTGTAGAAGGCAAATTCTCAAAGGATAGTTTTCAAAGGTGACATTTTAAACTAAACTCAGCAGGCAAAACAAGCACAAATATGTACAGTTTCACATACCAGGGGATTATGTGAATTGCATCTTCTTTGGAATATGTAAAAAAATACTAAAGTGCTTTTCAAATGTGTCCTCATTGATTAAAAGGACAGGTATTTTGTAAAAGTGATCAGTTGCACACCAACATCATTATGTTGTTTAAAGAGGCATTTCAACAGAAAGATAAATATTATCAGCACTTAATTTTTTTAGCTTCTCAATTAAGCATAATTTTAAGATTTCCAGACAAAAATCCCAACCCTACAGAATCTATTTATTCATTGGAAAATACAAAATTAAATTAAATAAAGTGCTTAATTCTCCAGTACTCTCAGGTTTTAGAGCAAGTTCACTGGTATTGGTACCAAACTCAACTTTTTATTGTACTAAGTTTTCAAAAACTTCATACCAAAAAAACCAAACCCACAAGCCTATATAAGTCCAAAGTTAATCTAATTAAATTGAAAAGAATTGAAAGTTCTCACACAGTGGTATACATGACCAACCAAATACATAATTCAAAAATTAAGGCACTCTGTTATTCAAAACAGGTAACAGAAAACCTTAATTTAAATGCAAAATAACTATCTTACAGTCTTTGTTAGGCACTACCTGGCTTTTAAAACTTCACGGTTAAAAGTGACAAAACCACACATTAATTTAAAGCTGAAAAGTTGTCTCTTCTTTTCAATTTAAGTTTTGTTTCTGCTATGAAATACCCAATTCTAAATTACATTCAAATTCACATTCCAGTCTTGTAAACTTGACATTAGGAGGGCTCCGGGTATTCTCCAGATCTCCAGTGAGGGGAAAAAAATCTTTAGAAGAGTATATAAGAACTTAATTAATGTGATATGAAATTCTGATAAATCAAAAGGTGTGTTAAGAGATTAAAGAATTATTAAGAACAACTATTTAAAGGTTAGGTGTTACATAGTCCCCCAAAAGATCACTTTCCATGTTTGAAATACAACACAAGACTGAGTGCCCTGTTCTGACACAATTAACATGAGGTTTCCTCAGCAGCTTGTTTGACAGCGGTTAAGAGCACTAAGATTCTGCAAGTGAAAAAAGTACTGATACACTAATGCTGTATGAACTACAGATACTTTTACTCTATATGGAAGATAACAAAGAGAGAGCCATTATATCCAAACCTCAAGTTTGTCAGCTTCCTCCTGTTCCATGGTAAATGTATAAGCAGTACCTGTACTGCTGCAGTGATGCCGTATCTGAAGACTCCAGTTCCCAAAGCCAGAGGTTGTGGCAGTACTGTCCACACTGCCTGTGGACGAAAAACCTGAGCACCAGCCTGGACTTCAGGACTACACACTGTAGACTGTAGTGTTTTCCCCAGTGAGCAGCTGCTGGTCCCATCCAGCCTGCAGCCACTGCTGCCATGAGGTAAACAATGAATGCCAAGAGGCAGCACAGATGTCTTGAATATGTTTGGCACCAGAGAGAACAGAGTTCTGCTGATTCTTGTTAGAGAATTCCGCTCTCGTTTGTATTCTGAGATAAAACATCTGCATTCCAGTGCTGCACACTCATTTCATGTTGAGAATATGGCATATTCAAGGATTCATTTGGCCTCAAATCCTGGCTTTTCCAACTTGGTACCTGCTTTTTTATAGTGAGCCCTGAATTTCAAGGATATTTGGATCCAATCTACTACACCTATAAGTTAGTTGCAAAATAATCCTCCAAGGTTAAAAGTAATGTCATTTGATAATTTCCAAAAAGTATAAGTAATTATTTAAGCCCAGTTATAATCTTTCTTTTCACAAAAAATGCTAACAATCAATTCATTAATACTTTTAATATTACACGATGTACTTCACTCTTTTGGTAAATGAAATGTTTATGTGTGGCTTTCACAATTTTTTACAATTACCATTTGCCAGAACAGTAACAAATGTTTTGGACCATTCTCCCATAATCAGCATTTGATAAACTGACCATAATAGACAGAGGTTAAGTCCACCAAGTTTTAATATCAAATTAAAAACTATGCTGTCAGTTCATTTGTGGAATGCAACAGCTGACAAAAAAAAATCTTCTTTCCAGAAGGCTAAATGGATCATTCTCACTGACTAGGAAAGCTTACACAATTGGGGTTATTTTCTGGAAAGAAAGTAACAAAATAAGCTGGAAATAGTAAAAACCAAAAAAAAGCTGTATTTTAAAAGTGCAGTATTTCTTTGCTTAATCTTTTTTGACACTGTATCATTTCTTCAAAGCTACTATGTTGAATGGACATGGAGCTAAAGTTAGACCAAACCTTCCCTCCATAGATGGTTTTGGAGCATTTTCAGGGTACATAAAGGTAAAACTTTGCATAAGACTTGAAAAAATCAAGAACAGCTCCATTTTTGCCAACTGCTCTCCCATGCACACACGTTTACCTAAAGAACAGTTAGAAGAGAGGTATTACTGGCTTTATACAGTTGACCTATTTGTTAACACACATGTAATTCCTGTGCTACCATAGTCCAAAAAAGGCTCAAACTACTATTAGCTATGAAGCTCTGAAGCTCTGGCCTCCTGTATTTGAGTCTAAGCCTTGCTCAGCTGTACTAGTTCATATTAACAATATTTACATCCACAGCAAAAGTAGTATCAAAGGACAATTAATAATTTCTGTCTGGCGACTGGCTATTTAGGAACCCAAACCATTTTGCAAGCCACCAACTGTGATAATAAATCTACTTCTATAATTGGTCCTATGCGCAACTTCTACATCTCTCACCCCCAAGGCCCTACACTAGAAACACCACCACCCATCCACCCAGCTAATGACTCCATGTGGATTATCTTACCCATTCCAAAAGGAATGAATGACTCTTTCTTTATTAGCTGGCCATTTGCATCCAGAAATCTTGATGGTTGAAATTCATCTGGCTTCTCCCAAATGTTCGGATCTCTGTGTACTGACCACAGGTTGGGCACAATCACACTACCCTTAGGAATAGTATATCCCTGGAGCACTTTAAACAAAAGCAGAGACAGAGATGTGACAAGTTGCTAAAAGGACACATGGGAAAAATAGCAGTAAAAAGATAACAAGAGGATGTCACTCTAGCTGTGGGCTGCAAATGTAGCAAAAGCTGAAGGCAAAGGTGATCTCTGCTACCCTGCTTGAGTCAGAATCACACAAGCCTGAGCAGCTGGAAAGACACCAAGTTACACAAATAGCTTCTGCAGAGAGAAGGAAGCAGCAGTAGTCAGAAATGCACTCTGCAGCACCCCAATACTGTGCCCCACTTTCCTCCTGCTCCTGTGCTGTCACAGAGCCCCACCACAGTCAAAGGATGGACTTTGAACTGTTGTGACACAAGGGTTTTGAAATTACTAGTCTCATTTCTGCTTGCTGCACCTCACTCCCCTGCAAATCAAAACATGTGGAAAAGCAGATCAATTCAGTAATAGGTTTAAAAGCTGAGTATTGCTCTCTCACACCTACTTTGGCCAATACTCAGCTATGTCTATGAAAACACATAGATAAGTTGGAAGACTCATTTCTTAATGTTTTCTGTACGTGTGGAGGTCAGTAGTATAAGCCTTTAGCAAACCAATTACTCTAAACTGATGTTTTCAGACCTCTGTGTCAGAATGCCAAGAACAGCTCTGCTGGTTCAGGTACAAAGCCGCAGTCTCAGCTGCCAGCTATGACTTAGCACATTAGTCAATACAAGCTGACCTCCAGAGAAGAAATCACTTGAGATTAGAAAAACTGCTGGATGTCAGGTCAGACATGCTGCTTACATAGAGAACTATGTCAAGGCCTCCTGCTTCCTACAAAGGACATTTTACATATTTGTTTTACAGGTCTAATACATAAATGAGGTCTTTGTAAATTATCACTAGATGTCCCATCAGATTTTCAGCCCCAGAGGAGACTCTGTAGTAGTAAGTCTCTAGAAATGCTTACCAGCAGTTTCTGAGGCCATTCGAGGAATAGAAAGGGGAACAACTGCAGTCATCCTCTGCACTTCCATAATGGTTGCCTCTGTGAAGGGCATTTGAGCCTTGTGAGCAAGAGAGGGAACTTTGTCACGTCCCAGAACTGCTTCGATTTCTGCATGTACTTTCTCTATTCAAAGGAGCAAGAAAAATCAAGAAGTCAAAAGACATAATATATGAGAAGACATCATCTCAATTTCATCTGACTGTGCTTGCTTCACTTTACATAGATTTCTCAAAAATTACTTCAAGATGTGATTCCTAGCTGAAACAGCTATGCCAACATCAGCCTTAGGAACAGACTCAGCTAAGAAGAAAACGACCAAGCACAATCTTGACCACAGTCAAGAAAGCTACTGAGGTGACAGACATTGCTAGCACTTCAGTATTGGAAAAGTACAGGAAAAGTCCTGTTGCTACTCCAAACATATTCATAATCTTACTTTAAGAGTTTAATTATACAAGTAATTTGAATGATGAAAACATCAAGCTTCTGCTCTGCAATTAAAAACTTGAACAGTAAGAGAACTGCGTGCAGTGTGTGCCTGAGTGTTAAGAGATGGGAAAGTTTTTCATGCAGTTGCTTTAGATACTTCATTCTGGAGCAGGAATTCTGGTGCTGTTACTGCAAGCACTGAAGCCATTTAACTCGTTCTTGCCTTTTTCTACTTCCTATTCACAGAACCTAAACTCAGCTATTTCCCATTTCCCCCAAAGGCAGCAGCAGATGCTCCTTTTCCTTTGCAGCCCTTCTGCAAAGTCAAAAAATTTCATGAGCTTATCAACTTCCTCATTCATGGGGAGCAAAAAATATCAAATAATTTCCTTGCCCCTTTCATTTCACTGAAGGCTCAGCATACAAGTAATTCTCTTCATAGAAGTTTCCAAGATTCAGAATCTGCTTCGCCTACGTACATACAGATGATGTGCCTCTTCTTGCAGGTAACTTGCATTCTGGCTACACCACAAAAGACAATCTTGAAAAAGGAGACCTCAAAACTAACCTTTATTCAATAATAATAAAAGACAGTTTTTATGTTTTACCCTTTATATCCTGCACACTTTGTGGTTGTTCTGCTTGCCTTTTCCAACCAGGCTGCTGCTACTCTGAGTTTTCGTTCTTTTCTCTCCTTAGCAGCGATACAAGATTAAATAAAAGCTCAATGCAAAAAAAACTGTCCCAGTTTCCCCAGCAGCATCCCCAAGTGCTGCCTGAACTGTGTCTGAGGAGCCGCTGCTGCCACCTACTGGGTTTGCCCCAGAAGAAAAGCTCATGCATGAGGAAACATTAAAAACCACAAAAAATACAGCAAAAGATGTGCTGACAGAGTGGCTCTCCAGTACTTTCTTTGTGGGGGTTTGCCACTTTTATTAGGGACATATCATAACTCTATATTCAGGCATGTATGTTCACAGTAATATAAATAAATAAATAAAGTTTTCAATATATATTAAAAAAAAATTAAAAATGAGAGTCTCATACCAAATGTCACACCACTGCTTTATCCTGAACAACTCATTTGTTCAGCGTTTCTCAAAATATGAGGAACTATACAGACAGCAGCCAAACAGCAGCCTCTGCAACAACATGTTAATTGAACTGCTCCACAACTTTTCATATATTTAAAAATCTCAATGATCTTCAGAAGTCAAGGACCAAATTGAAGTCAGGGAACAGAACAAACCAAATACTGCCCATGGCTTCATCATCATATTGTCCATCCACACCATCCTCTATTTCTGTGTAAAAAGCAAAACTGTTTTCCAAAGAGAAAAATACTTTTTTTTTTTTCTCTGATAGCCCTTAGTTTCCCTGCCATGACTGCAAGCAACTTTTGCTACTTCTAAAGGATACACAGTTCAAGTATTTTCTCTAGGGAGGAAATACATTTAAGAGAAAGGTATTATCAGGAATAAAAAAAGGGGCCCATACATAGCCCCAAGGCAATCAGGATATAAGGAATGGGATACTAAAAATGATACAGTCTGGACTACTGAGCATATTTAGATTGCTTGACAAGAGCCACAGCATAAGGGGAAATCAGAGAGAGGTGAAACTGTTAGAGATCAGCAGAAAAGTGAAAATTGACTAGCACATACACATACAGTATCAGGCAGAAGGAAAAAAGGTTAAAAAAACAAACACAAAACTCTTCTGCATTCCATTTGTGTAAATTAGAATACATCTAATCCATGTAACTCCATGTCAAGTCAAGCAGTGATAACACACAGCATTAAAAAAGAAGAATAAGCCTATGCAATAAAAGTTTACTTCACATTTGTCCCCAGTGAACTTTCTCCCATGTCCTGAACTGGTGCCCAGTTTTGCAGTTCGTTTGACTTTGTGCAACAAACTATGATCTTGACCTATTTGAAGAGATTTTTCCAAACAGATCCAACCCAGGGTAGGTGAGACTACTACCGGTCATGACCCACTTAGTTTTGAAAAATTCCAAAACCAGAGATTCTGTTAACTCTCAGGGCAATCTGTGTCACTCCTTTGCCATGCTGACAGGGCAATTTCTTTTCCTGCTATCTGATCAGAATTTTCTTGTTGTAGGTTGTTTCCACTGCTTCCCTTCCCTTCCCTCCACTGCACACCTCAGGGGAGACTGCCTCCATCTTCTTACCATCTTTTGATCAGACAGTTGTAGATAGCATAAGGTCATCCTTCCCTAACACTGAACAAGACCAATTTGCTCTGCCTCTGTTTGTGTCCCCCCATCCCTCATCATCAGCAACCCACTCGACTGCCCTGAGCACTCCAGACTGATGGGGAGAGGCCCTCTAACACTGGCAGCTGGTGCTGTGCATTTGTGCAAGTCCAGTTTGTTTAAGCTGTCTCTGATTTGATGCTCCTCTACAGCAGGTAGTGTTCTACTTCCCCAGACTCTGCTGCCAGGTTCAAGAACCTCCCTGCTCAGGGAGCCATAAAAGCAGACCTTAGCACTATGGTCTTCACACACCTATCACTACTACATGCCTGGAATGTCACAACCGCCGAAGTTTTTCAAACATGCTAAAGTTCCTTGGAATTGCATGGGAAAGATAAAGCTGTACCAAACCAGAAGAAATTCACAGATTAAAGGGCCATTTAGCACTTAATATATAGCACTAACCCAGAAATCATCACAGAACAGCAGGATAGAATATACCTGATTACATACCAGCCTTTCAAATCACACATGCAACACGAACCATTGGCACTCCAAATGATTTCTTCACTGTTGCTGCTTGCTTGGATTTCTGAGCATCCATCTGGAGCTTTACAGTCTGCAATAAATCACCTAGAATAAAAGTAATCTTACCTTGTACTTCAGGATAAAGAGACATGTAGAGCAGGCACCACAGCAACGTGTTGGAAGTAGTATCTGTGCCGGCGATGAAGAGATCACCGATGATAAAAAACAGGTAATCATCATTAAAACTGCTCTCCTTGTTGTTCTTCTCTTCCTCTGCGTGGATGAAGTACATATCAATGAAGTCCCTGGGATTTGCTGCATCCAGTGTATCCCTGTGCTGGGCAATTATTCTCTTCAGAAAAGCAGTAATGTCTAACTCAGTTTGCCGAAGCTCCCGGAAAGGCCCAAAGGGAAGGTAGTAGAGCCACGGGCAGATGTTGACCAGGATCATGTAGCTGTTCACGCTCAGCTCCAGGGCGCGGGCCATGTTCTTCAGCATCGTCTTGAACTCATCATCCTCGTAGTTAAAGCGCTTGCCAAAGGCCATGGAACAGATCACATTGGACACCGCGTTGCGAATGATTGGGAAGGGATTAAATGAATCCTTTCCGTGCTTCAGCATTTCCTCCTTTACAAAGTTCAGCTCCTCGATGATTTTAGGCTCTAAGCTGTGTCTCCCTACTCCAAAATGACGCAGTGTTGAGAGAGAGAATTTCCTCTGCTGCTTCCAGACAGGGCCATAAGGTGCAAAAATAACACCTGAAAGAAAAAGGAAGAGACTGAAACCCAATTTTCAACTCGTAATAGTTAGCCATGCCTGCAACCCAAGAGCCAGAAGAGAAGGAAATTATACACACCAAATCTCTCCCAAGCACCTGTCTAGGAGCTAAAGGAAAAACACAAGGTTCTTTATTATTGCTTTTGGAAATCCTGTCCCTCCTTTTCCTCATCACTGAAATGAATATCCACGTTACATCACTAGTTTCATTAGACTTTGGAAGACACAAATAGGTGGAGAAGGGGGAACAGTTAATCTAGGATATATGTTAGATATAGCCTTTTCTCCCCAATGTCCTGAGACATGAACTTCTTCAGCAAAGCATAACAGAAGACATTAAACACAAACTGATTTGTGTTTTTTCTCCTTCATGTAATACAAACTTTTCAATACTTTTTGCAAGTGTGTCTATTACAAGTGAGCCTTATCTTTAGGTTATAATAAAAATACAGGATACTCACACTGCAAGAAAAATGGGAAGGTGAAAACGGGTTCAGAGACACTTGACAACATCCTGCTTGATACGCATCTCAACAGTTTTGATGCCTGTAGGCACTTGTTCTGCATGATTGTGTCATTATGAAACACCATTTAAATTAAATCCCTATTACTCACTTTCAAACAGAAACATCTCTTATGTTGAATTAAAAGACCACACCAAAGACACCACAGGGTAACAAATACACAACCTGCAATTTCTAATGTACTCCATGGTTAACCTGAGAAAGTTTAGTCATCAAACATGATCTAGTTCTGGATTTGTTCTTCCAGCAAACCCCCCCTTTTTTTTTTTTTTTTTTCTGGAAACAGAAAGTTACTTTGTAAAAGCAACATCAATTCTTCTGTCAACCGCAAACCTTAAAGCTGAATTTAAAAGGAAAAATGGCCATAAGAAAATAGAAGTAGTACATAAGTACTAGAAGATGCATCATGTTTCAATACTTAACATTACTTACATTTCTATTACAAGTTAATGTTCCTAGCCCTTAATGCTAAAAGAATACAAACACATGACCTAGCTTCAAACGTCCTAAACAAGAACATTAGGAAGAGTCAGGACAAGCTCAGAATCAGCTGAATTTCATCTTCTCTGCATGAAGACATTCCTCAGGCAATCTATTCAAATGCCCATTTCCTGGCCCCTCAAAACACAGAACCAAAATCTTTCCAGATTTCCTCTCTCAAATGTTTCCTGTTAGCACCAGTGTCCTCAAGAAGGTTAAGGTTAAGTGAAAAAATAGGAGTATTTGGGGCTGAATTTGGCTAAAAATCAACCTGGGTTGAATTTGGCCAAAAAACATGAACCCTGGGTTTCCAGGGTTTATGGCTGGGTTGCGAAAGAAACATGGATTTCTTGGAACAGAACAAAGTTTTGTTATGCATCCACAGTCTCTTCCCCCCCCCCTTTTTTTTTTGTTAGAAAAATTAGTTTTAGGATCCAAATACTTTCATAAAACAAAACAGACCTATTGTCTTGAATGTAAAAGAGATTTGCCCAGGCCCAAAAAAAGCTAACATCAACAACAAGCGTCCCCACATGCAGTGAGCCTCTCCAGCAGTCCTGCAGACAGCAGCGGTGTTTTCTGATGTCTGATGTCCCCAAACCCCAAACTGCTGCAGAATACTAACAACTGATTTGTAAATTGGGAAAGAATTACAGAGAAGAGAGATTAAGGAAAAAGAAGAGCATAAAGACAGAACAACAGAGTTAAGAGAAGAAAGCAAACTCTCAACTGCATCCCTAGCAAGCTAATAATGGAATAGTCTTTTGGTGATTTCAAAGAAAATCTGCCTAAAAAGCCAAGTTACTCAGCACAGACATCTCTATTCTTAAAAAAACCCCAAACAACAAAAACAACCTCCCCTGTAAAGAAATTAAAGCAAAACAAAACAAAACAAACAACAACAAGAAAACCCTGAAGGCCATACAATAATATGTTCTGAAGCAACAATAACCAGGACTTCATGCTCACTACAGAGGCCTAATTTCTATGAGCTGATAATGAAACCCTTTCAATACAACCAACAAACTCAGAAAACCAGAGAGTTCGTTTTATTCCCACTTTTCACACAAAAAAATTTCAAACCCTCACAAGAAGCAAAGGCTTACTTATTCTCCTCCATCCCCCGCATTTTTTACTGCTAGCTCTAGTGCTGCTACAGTCCTGGGAACATGGACAAAACACAGCACTCATCACAAGTACATTTAATAACATTCAGTTTCTGTGTTGCCAGATGTCCACATGAGGATATGCACAGGGCAGGGCTATAAAGCCAGACAACCACTCTGACTGCATGTACTCTGCAGATTCAGTCTTTGCTACCCCTCATAGCTACAGAATACAAAAAAGTAAAATACTAAAATTAGACCACAGAAATGTCTCTCCCCAGTCTACTACTTCTCTTTCTGCAGACATATGTGATGATGAATTAAGAATTAAGAATTGACTACTACCTTCTCCCTTACGTTCTTATGGCATTTTCTATCCAGCCAAGAAGGCCTCCCTTACTTGCTAATCAAGTTGCTGAAATGTAGTATTTGCCATTTCTGATACTTCTACCTGCTCTCCCCCAGGCACAATTATTTTCTTTGCATCTCACATGCAAGAGAGCCACAAAGCTGATACAGGCCCCTCTTTCTTCCATACCATACCTGGCAGGGCAGCTCAAGGTAAAGACAAAACTATTCCAGCAAATGTAGCTTACAAGAAAATATCTCTGTAAGCTCATACCACAATAGCTCACTTACAGAATGAAGGAATCCAAAGAACCCAAGGACATGCAGGAACCCAAAATGGACACTAAACCTCCCAGAGCTGTAGTAACCAAATTGTGAGTGGTAGAGCTGAAGTTACCCATCATCCTGCCCTTACTGTTTCCTTTCCTAGTACATACTGACACAACTGCAGTCCTGACCTGCAGAAACACCTCACCCACAAACTCCTGAAATTATATCCCAAACGAATCTTAAGAGGTCTCCAGTCTGAGTGCTGTAACCCATCTGCCTCCCACATGAACCACAGATGAAAAAACCACTTGTTAACACATACACAGCATTGCAGAGGCTCAGTCATCTCCTCATGACACCACTAAACCCAAGGCAGCACAGGGACAGCACCCGCAGCTTCCACTGGCATTTGGAGAACCAGCCTGGGGGGGGCAGTGGCCCCACTGCCCATATTCACCCTTTGTGCACTCAGAACACACCAGCCCTGTGGCTCACTCTACAATACTCCCACATCTGGGGCAATCCAGCATGCTGCTAACATGAGCAATATGGGACAGCTGGGGATGTTTTATGGACGCCTGGGCAGCCCTGATGCTGCCTTCCTCATGCCTGAGCACAGCCATGGTGACCTTACAGACAAAACCAAACCCAGAGCAACACAATGTCCCTGCCACAGTGCAACACAGACAGGCACTGTCCCTGGGCTTGCTTGCAGCACGCTCTGGCTGTGGACAACAGGTTCCTGGTACAGCCAGCTCTCCTGGAGCACCCACTGGTGGCAGCTGCCAACTGCCCTGGCTACTCATTGCTTCACCATATTCAAAAAAGTCTGATAAAGATCAAGATACATATGAAATTCACAGCATTCAAGGAAAAAGAAATCTACCATGAGCCTGAACATGAGGTTTTACAGCACTGCTAAAATTATCTAACTCCTCTTCCCCTTTCCTCCTCCAGTTCTTGCTGCAGTACTGTACCTAAAAATACTCATGCATGATGATAACATGCCAGTGAGATCTATCTTGGAACCATATAATTAAACCAACAAAATTCATCTTTTTTTTTTTTGTTGTTGTTCTTTAAACTGAGTTCAGCAATGGTACCTGATGGCGTTTTAATAAACATGATCTAGGTCCCTCATTTTCTTCTTCTCTTTACGAGGTCAATTCTGGTATAGGGGGAAAAAAAAAGATAAATGTTTCATGCACTTAAAAACCAGATTTCCCTAGCCTTGGAAAAAATCAAAAAGGTAAGTTTCACAACAAGCTAGCACACTAACAAGCCCTCTAGGGTACACCTCCTAAACTGAAAAGGGTAAGTATATTTCTATAAACACTGAGATCAGTAATGACCTAAAAACTAAACATGAAGAAATTCTACCTGCAGTATTGCCAGCATGTGTTTGAACTCTTCATGCCTTTTTCCTGCAAAAGCTAGTAACTCTCCTTTGGACCCTTAAGAAAAAAAAAAAGACAACCAAACCCAAACACTCTCAGTAAGTTCTGACAAGCAGAATAACACATTTGCAAATATCTCAGCAACAGTAGCTTGTACACAGGCAGTGCGGACTGTGCAGCCATGGGACTCCACAGAAGCCTGATCTCTGCCACCGCTACCCTGGTAAGCACTGGGGGAGTGAACAGCTTTGTACCACTGCCCAAGTACTTGAAATTTCTTCCCTTCACACAGCCAAAATCAGAAACCCCCAGGTGACAGACCAGCTGTGCCTTAAACCCCTGCACAAATGCCAGTCACAGAACCAATGAGGTTGGAAAAGACTTCTGAGACTGATTCCAACCCATGACCTAACACCACTTTGCCAACGGGACCATGGCACTGAGTTCCACGTCCAGCCTTTCCATAAATCACCCCCTCCAGGGACACTGATTGCACCATCCCCCTGTGCAGTCCATTCCACTATCAAACCACCCTTTCTGTGAAGAAATTCCTCCTAATGCCCATCTTAAACTTCCCCTGGTGCAACTTGAGGCCATTTCCTCCTGTCCTATCCCTTATTACCCATGAGACCAAGCCCGCCCTGGCTACAAGCCCTTTTCAGGCAGTTGGAGAGAGAGATAAGGCCTCTCCTTGAGCCTCCCCTTCTCCAGCCTAAGCCACCCCAGCCACCGCAGCAGCTCCTCAGTCCCTTTACCGTACACAGAGCCAAGGGATCAGGCACCCAGAGATGCTCTGGGGTGCACGGCACAGCACTGCCAACTTCGCGGGGATGCTGCACCTCAAGGCAGGGCGAGTTTCTGTCAGCAGCAGGGCGAGGGACACACGCGAGGAGCAAAAAGCAAGTAAACAGTTTAGTCCACAATTCGTGGGAGTTATTTATAAATTTCGTCAGAGCAGCCACGGACCCGAGCATCCCCCTGGCCATCACCGGGCGAGCGGCAGCTCCCCGGGCGGGTCTCGGGGTGCCCCCGGGCACTTACCCTTGTGGTGGGTGATCATGAGGACGATGGGCACGGAGGGCCGGTCGCTGAACACCTCCGCCTTCTGCACCAGCGCCTCCCGCACCGCCCCGAAAGTGTTGAGGATGATGAACGGGCGGTTGCCCACGAAGAGCCGGAAGATGCTGCCGTACATCTTGGTGAGGCCGGTGAGGAAGACATGGGGAGAGAAGGCGGGGGAGAGCCGGTCGCCCTTCACATCCACCGCCCACCTGCGCAGCAGCGGAGGCGGCAGAAGGGCGAAGGCGAAGTTGCCCACGAGCGGCCAGGGCGCGGGGCCCGGCGGGAGCCCCGACAGCGCCCGCGGCCGCCGCCGCAGCAGCCAGTA
>VYZP01018838.1:74974-87826 GCA_013400635.1 Hypocryptadius cinnamomeus | reverse complement strand
CGGCCGCCGCCGCAGCAGCCAGTAGCAGCCGAGCCAGCACAGGGCCACCAGCAGCAGCTCGGTGGCCGTGGGCGGCCGCAGCAGCCACGTCCGAGCTTCCGTGCTCGTCCCCGCCATCTCCCCGGGCAGCGGGACCGCCGGCCTCGCCTGGCCGCCGGCGCGTAGCGGTTTAAGATGGCGGGGGCGGGCGGGAGGCGAGGCCGGCGGCGCCCTGACCCAGGCCCGCCGGGCTGTGGGCGGGGAGCGGGGCCTGGCCCCGACACCGCCCCCGCGCCAGGCAAGACGGGCCGGAGCCCAAGTTTATAAAGGATTAAACGTAAACCCGCGTGTCCTGCTCGTGTAAAAAAACCCCAACAATAACAACAAAAGGGAGCGCTCCTCCCCACTCCCCCCGCAGGACTTGCTTTCGAGTGCTCCTTACGCAAATACCTATCTTTTTAGCGGTTTAGAAGGGAAGGAAATGCAGATGACCCCTTTTCCCTGTTCCCAAACACAAAAACCCGGCAGTTCGAGGGAATACACCGAAACTTTCTGTTTCCAGGCCAAGGACGAACCTAGAACCACGTCCCAGCTCTAGGTCCTCCGCTTGGCAAATGCAGAATAGCACAGAGAGGCTTCGAAGAGGGGCACTTAAATTTTAGAGGAAAAAGACATGTAGCTCTCCTCCTTTCCCTCCAATAAAATAGCAATAAAAAAAAACCCCAAACACAGACACAAAAACCCAAAACACACCCAAACACCCCAAACCCACCCAGAACTGGTTTTGAGGGTAACTTCCTCCTCCCTCTAGAAAACACTTCAGTGCACTTTTCCCAGCTGAGCAGCAATATAAAATTTAACCCCTAGAGAGGTAATTAGACGTCAAAACCTGCCACTGTCTGGTCTTCCCAATAATTTACTGCAGCATCAGTGGGTTTAGTAAGTGTTCTTGAGATACTCTTACTAACAGAGAAAAGTATTCATGTTTTGCCCACAGTGCTACTTCTATAAATTGATCCCCAAAAAACAAAAAAAATGGACAGAATAAAGGGAGCTTTCCCATTAAAAAGGGTTTTGCTAAACAAACTAATTTTTTAAACAGTTGAATGTTCAGTAAAGATAGTGACAAGTTGCTCATAAAATAGTGGCTGAACTGTATTAAAAAGGTTTTATTGCAATTCTACAGAAGTTACAGCAATTTCAGAAATACATAAAGCTTTAAATGGTCAAGGTCAGTTTTCCTCTGAGCAATTAAGGCAACTGTCTCTTTAATCTAAACAGCAAGTGGACATTTTATCAGCCATGGATTGAACAAAAGAGAAAAACTGAGAACAGATTTAGACTGGCAGAATAGAATGCTTTTATTTAGTCCATATTTGACAGAAAGTCAGCAGCTAATTACAATGTATACAAATAAAATGCATCTATTAGAAAAAATATATAAAAACAGATGAAAATTTAGCTGAACTAAAGATATTTTAAATCTGAGTCTCCAGAAAAGTTTAAGTTCTGTAGTATGAAAATAAGAAGCTAAGGTATTCAGCACAGCTGAAATACATTACTGGTTTTGTCTGTTTTCTTTGTACAAGAGTAATCTAGCCTCACTTCCTTCTTAATCTAGTCAAGAAGCTGAACTAGATTTAAAAAATGCCTTCCTTCCCTATGTATGCAGCTGAAAGTTTAGTTTCAGTGACATATGGCCAATTCTAGGATGCCCAGAGATTAAACTGCACATTAATTTTGATAGAAAATGTGACTAATTTCAAAATTTTAAGTGACAAAATGTAACTTTTCCTCTAACATACTTGTACATAAGTGGATATTTCAAGTTAAAATAACAGCTGTTGCAACATTAAAATCAGTTCCTCCAATTTAAATTAAAACCAAATAGCCTCTTTTTGAAGCATAAAATTAACAGCAAAACATATCCAAGTACTTTACTAATATTCTGCATACCCCTAATAACTACATATACAAGCTTTAGCACTACAGTACCTTCCATTGAAATCCTTCCTGTTCAGTCCTAGCATCAATGTAACAAAAACCACACCCCCTTCAATTCTGCACTTAAGAAAACACCACTCTTTTACTCCAACTGAGTAATCAAAGCATTTGGTGACTCCACTTTTAACAGGTCAAAAAATAGCTCCACGTAAGAAGCAAACAAAAATCCCCACCAGAGTAAAGACTATAATGAAAAAAAAGCATTAAAAATAGAATAGTTCAAAGGAACTAGTTTTTCCTTAAAGATAACCAAGTTACAGAGTTAAGGCCCAAGCAGAAGCATTGGAAGGTTAATTAACACAGTAAACTCTCAAAAGCAACATAAAATTATTTGCTCAAACTTTATCTTTATCTTTGAATTCTATCAACAGTTAGGACTGTTCACCAGCTGTTCTCTGCAGCTGCTGACTTAGCATCCATTCTCTTCAAGTATGGGCTGTGGTTTTATATGCTTTATTTGAGCTTGCAGGCAACTTTTGGATTTTTACTTCCACAGGCACTTTATTCATAAAAACACTCTCCTCACCAAAAGCACATTGAAAATATTTGAAAGTTCTGAGTTACACTAGTGCACTGAAACATGTTTCTGTAACACAGCAGCTAAAGCTAAAAAATCCCACTTTTGGTCAAGTGCATGTCACATGCTCATAAATGTTTTATTTTTGCAGGGCATTGAAACATGCAGCCATTTGCCTCTTAATATTTCTGTAGGTATTGCACTTTTTTTGTAAATTAAAAAAAACACAGTCCGTTTTCTCTGAAGCATCTAGTAATTAAGACAGGAGAAGTATATTTCAATGTGGCTTAGGACTATTATGGATGGCTTTGTTCAATCTTTGGCTTTTCCAAGGGTTCTACTATAAAAGCAGGCACAAGTAGGAAGACAATCCAGACTATTGTTAGTAGACCACCCACCTTCACACAACAAAACCCCACCCAGCCCTGATTTTATCCTAGATGGTGGGCTTGTTTCTGCTTTAAATTAAGTTACTCTAAACATAGAATATTCTTTGCACTGATATAGAAGTTCCATCAAATAGATCTTAGACAAGCCCATTTACTTCTTCAAGTACTAGGTGGAAGTGATTAAAGAGAATTTATTCTAGTATGTGAAGCATAGCAACTTGGGGTACAACCATTTCAGAGCAGAGGGGTGTGCTGCAGTGCCACCAGTGCACCTGGGCACGGCCCCCGCTCCACACGCTCACGTGTCCAGGTGAATTAAGGGCATCGTGCTCATCTAACAGCTGACTCCAGCAGGATTGCCATACCTGTCACAGGCTGATACTTTCACAACTGTAAGCTCACAAGTAAGGGCCTTTAACAAGAACTAAAGGTTTGGTGTTCTCTGTGGATAGAAAGTGTAGGTACTGCTGCCCAAAAATGCCTCTTGGAAAGATCTGGAAGTGTGCTGTCCATTATATACAATAAAATCACAACTAAAGGTGGGGGGGGAAGGCAATAACTTCTGCAACAGAAGGCACAAAATAGTTTTTCATCTTAAGAAAAAGTTGCTTATGAAGCTTTCAAACAAAGCTAGAAAATTACTTTGTTGTTTCACAATCTAAACAATCTAGTTTAGGGTTCTTGCACATGTTTTTATAATGTCCCACTGTGAACTGCCTTGATAATTATGTTGTTTCACTTCTGTTCTTTAGACAGCTACATGGTCATATCCACCACAAGTTGTTTGGGGTTTTTAAAGTTTCAGCAAAATACACATCTACACTATATAATCAGTGTCCTCCTAATACAGCTTTGTCCATTTCACATCCTCTCCCTCTGTCTCCAAGGCTTCAACAGTGATGATGAAGCTAGAGAATTCTTTTATAAAACTACCAGCCTGTCCCTTAATCCTACCTAGTGAAATTCTTGGACTTTAGACTGAGTTTCAGGAGATTAGCTATCCTAAATGTACAAAAATTTAGAATTGGACATGTAATTTAGAACAATATACACTCCTAATATTTTGCTGCATTAAAATACTATTTTTTTGCCATTTTTATATAAAACAGAAATAGAAAAGTGTTGTGTTTATATAAAAAGCATTTGGAACAAGCTTAAAATGTAGAGAAATTTTATTTTATTGAAAGGTGTCACAACAGCTTTCCTTAGTGTTCACGTGTAATAAGAGAATACCAGCTCTTTATAACAGTTGAGATTATTAGCACCATAAATGGATATAAGGTTTTTGATTTTAAAGATGTGGGTGGTTATGTAAATAGTCTACCTGTATTCATTAGTACACAGGCTGACAGTAAAAAATTTCAACTTGTATGTGCCAAGTAAACCACATAGGACAATTTCTTCAACATGTTTTACCAAATTCACAGTTGACAGTGAAGTGATCATGACAGACAGCACCTCTGGAGGGAAAAGCTATAAGATGCTCCCATTATTGCTTTTTTTTTAAAGTACAGCTAGTGCAATAGTTGGTTTTGGTTTGTTTTTTTTTTAACACAGTGAACAGATTGCAGCACAAATCACAACTCTAGCTCTAGTACCTCTTGCATATATACAGCAAACCATAACACTCAGTTACCTGAAAAAGTATGTTATAAAGTGTCATCCTGAAAGTTTTACAACATAAAAGCCAACTCTTGCTAATCATGAAGAATTTCTATGAAAATGACACCAAACTTGCAAAGATCAGTAGAAACTACAGCACCAAAGGTTCCTCAGTTTGTTATTGTAGCAGTCTGCTGCATGGTGTTTGCAGAACTGGACCCTGAAGCTACAGAACAATGCCATCTTATCAGCTTCTTATCATGCACGCATTACAGCATTCTCATATTGCCTTGTAGGGTTCCTCAGCAGCCAATGTCTTTTCTTCCCTAGTTTTTCCAAGGTTGGATATACAGCTCCAATTGACATGAAGAGCTATGGATACCCAGGATCCAACCTAGGAGAAGTCACGCAAGAAAATGTCAGCTGACAAGGATGAAACCACGTTGCAGCCAAAATGAGGTCCTGTGCTGTTTTTAGGGAAGTCTTGAGAGTTTTCAAAGTCACATGGAAAGCATGAGAACCACAGCCACCAAGCCATTATTTCTGCTTTTACTTTCAGGTTCCTTGTATAACCCTGCCCTCAAAAGCTAGCAGAACATTTTTCACATCTCACACATGCTCTCCTGAATCATGAAAATAAACACAAACAAATGTGCTAAACATTTAAGAAGCAAGAATGGATTCCTGAGGGAAAAGAAGTATGTCCTAGCATGTTAGGTTTTGAAACTTGAAGTTATTTTATAGTACTAACTGTGCAAAGATGCATCTGACAAGAATGCCTTTGGCTTTAGGGTTAATTATGAAGCCTTCTCAAATGTAAATTCTACTCTTCTGTATCGAGCCATTTAGAAAATACAATTAGTAGAAGCAGATGTAGTTAGACAGGAGTTTAAAGCAGCACAGGCTTCAGCATAAGCAGCATTTTGAGTGGCAACAAACTGAAACAAGTGGAATGCAAACCCAGTTTTTACAGAAGTAACAAAGCACTGCTAAGTTACTCAAAATGTAAAGAGGGGTTGGAGTTCAGTAATATGGTTTAAGGGTCGTACACAAACACTTCAATGGCAGAGGTAAAAGAGAGCAGGGAGATACATTTCCTCTTGGTATTCTCAGCACACCTGCCATCTTTAATAAAAAAAAAAAGTAGAAAGCAAACAGTCCCACTCATCTTAAATGAAATGCACCCACCTGAAGTAACACCCAACTGTATGCTCCGCTGAATTGGAATGCAGCTCTCTGATGAGTGGTTTTACAGAGATCTGCCTTTTCGGCCCCATTTATAGTTATTATTTTTAAGTGACCTTCACTTTTTAACTATTGCCACCTTTAGTACTGAACTGTCAGTCCAAAAGAAGCTCAAAAGGACAGGTAGAGATGTCTCACAGCCATCTGTACTGTACAAGTACAACCTGGTTTGCCTTCCTAGGGAAGCCGCTGTGTACTGAATCCAATACTGCTTATCCCAGAGAAACCCTTTCCATGCACCTGCGGGGTGCCTGACCCCAACTGCTTGAGATGCTTTTATTTTAGACTCATTTCTGACCACTTTTTCTCTTAATTTAAAAAAAAAAAACCAAACCCAAAAGTCATCTTCAAACATAGTTCAAAGACACTTTGTGAAAATTGAACTCAGTTGGCACAAAGGAGATTCTTCTATAGTAATTCTTTGCAGTGTCACAAATGCTAACCTCCTAAACACCATATTATGCTGAGAGAAAATGCAAGAGCTAACATTATTATTTAGGCACAGCTTGAAAGAAGAATATTTCTCCTAGAAGAAACCCATGCACAGACATCTTAAAACAACTTAGGTAATTTTATCCAAGGGATCTGCAATTTTTTCATTGACATTTACCAGAACTAAAACCAGTTCTAATTAACCATATAGACAGAAAGTAAAGGACAAAAACATTCATTCTTCATCCAGCAGAAGGACTAGGTCAACCACTATATTATCATTTTAGAAGTGCAAACACTAACTATAATGATATAATACAGCATCTTTTTTTCACTGTAGTGCAGAAAAGACCGCATGGAACATGCAGCCAATGTATTTTTAATTCAAAAAGTCACACACTGCTCCTCCCAGTAAGAAGTGGTCTGCCCTCTCCTCCCACCTAGTTTGCATCTGAAAGGTTAGTACACAGCCAAGAGCCATAGAAAACAAAGAGCTAGCTATTTGCTCAACTCCAAGTCTTTTGCAATTAAAAAATTTTCACTGAAATTTTTGTGGTTTTTTTAATCACCGATTTACAGTAGGAAGAAGGAATCCTCAACACAAGTACTTCATATACACACTAGAGACTGCACAGTATTGTTACTTCATCTTTAAAAATCATTCAGGCATTGAGTGTTTAGTTAGGAAAGATGAGTTCAGAACTGGAAAGTTTCCTTGAAATATATGAGCTACCTGTATTCAGCCTGACATTCTTATGTGCTGCTTTCTAGGTTAATAGGATTTAATCATATGGTTAAATCCATGGAAACTGAAGCCAACTAGAAAAAAGCTTCAGTATGTTTCAAGCATTGCAGCACTTCGTTCCTGTTTTAGAAACTATTAGTGACAGCTTGTAGGAACAACTTATAAAAGACTGCTAATAATATTTAAGTACTTTAATCTCCAAGCATTTCTCGCTGAGTTGGGTTTTGTTTTTATATTGTAAGTTATGGATGAGAGCCAGCACAGATACACAGCTGTACCATAGAATGATGTGCTTAATACTGCTGCTTCCTTATAGGTCTGGCTTGTTTTGTTTTTCTGCAGAACTACTACACAATTTAAATCTACACTTCGTGCAAGTTAGGTGTAGTTTTAGCTCAATTTCATGCAAAAAGCAATACATGATCACCATCTACTTCAGTGTTTTCATCTCCCTTCCTTTTCATTATAAATACTACAACAAATGCCTTTGTCTCTATTCTCTGTTTCACAGCACTTCTCTCTGGATTCTAAGAAGTGCCACAGAGTGGCACATGAAGGCTTACTTATAAGCAACGTTACTTGAAAGGCATGCTAGGATATTTTGCTCATGTGTACTTAAGCAGCAATACTCATTTGAATGATGCCTAACAGGAGTATTTACTTTTAAGATCCCTCTTCTCAGTAACTGAATTTAAGACATTGATTTTACAATGCCTGGAATAGAACACTTCAAGACAGAAGTGTTCAATCTCATAGCATCACTCTAATTTTGTGTGCCCATACAAGAATTCTAGGTAAGTCCAAAACATGTATATTGTGAAAATATCAAGGTGACAATGGAGTTTTACAAGTATTAGATCTGCCAGTAAGGCAAAATGGTTCCAGTCCATCTGGCAGCTTGAACCCATTTTCAAAATAAGCCCATGAATCTTTAAGATTCAAGGTTTATGCATAAAAAAACCCAAAAACGAACCAACAAAACCAAACCCACAAAAAACCAAAAACCCCACTAACAAAGGAAAAATCCTGCAAACAAACATAAAAACCAATATAGAGCCATGGGAAAGTTCATTTAAAGCTAATGGAAAGACTTCACCTTGCACTGAAGCTAATGGATCTGTCTCTAGAACAGTAAATCCCATCTAATGAAATGAGAAAAAGAATTTGGGTTAGTAACAAACAACTTAGGATAAACTGTCTAGCCAGATACTGCTGATAAGAGAAAGCCAGAGATTGAACAGATTCTGATTTAAGTTCCTAGTAAGCGCATTTGCAATAATCCAATTAAGAGAATGGTCTCTCATCTCTTTTAAGACTTCCCAGTTCTGTCTCTGTTGCTGAGCTTTATTTCTCTATTACAGGAAGGTAGTGTATGTTAACATAAACTTTTTTTAGTTACCTTCTCTCCCAACCATTTTTTTTTTAAGTAGGGTAGCAAATCTAGTACTAGGGTACATAGCAGTGTTTAGCATAGCTGTTTTTGCTACTACGCCACCTGTGGCGATCTTTCCAAGAAAACAGCAGTGAAGGATGACTAACAGTTAGTACCTTGTATATCCACATGGGAGTGCTAAGCACGTACCGAAAGAGGTGTCCATTTACTCTGCTTTCAAGTAGACGTTAACAGTTTCTGGCATTAGGAGTAAGCATCTGTAGCATGACCACTTAGTAGCATATTTCTTTAAATGCTCAAGTTAACACTTAAAATCCAGATTTAAATTTACATTAGGCATTTTAAGAAAGCCCACCAGCATTTAAGTCATACTGATAGGTCAGGTGTACAAATGTAGTGGGTTTTTTTTATTAAGTGTCTGTAAAGTTCAACATGTAAATGCTCTTCAGTCGAGAGGAGCGTGTTATAGTCAGAGGAAAGGGGCAGCTCATGTGACATCTGAGAAATATTACTGTAACTAGGAAAAAATAATTAATGACATACTGCTAAGTATTGGGCATATACAGACCAAATAATATACTGACCACTTGATGGCAGGCCTAAGGGAAGTCCAAGTTTCTCCTTTTTACCTACTGCAATTTCTTGCTTCTTATGATGAAACAATACTTTAAGCTTCATGGTATTTTTATACAATGATCACCAAGATGTTACAATTATTAATTTTTATATAGCAGTTGTGGTTTGTATTGGATAAACTACTATAACAGTAAGAACTAGAATATAACATTACTTACCCCATTTTATCACCTTACATATAGGTCTAAAGAGTCAAATTCAGCTATATCATCCAGGTTTGTAAAAGCACTTAAAAGCTATTGAGAGCATAGAAAATTGGGGCTTTCTGCTAACTAAACACACGCATATCCCTTTGAGAGCTTTCATACAATGGATAGATATTAAATACTTAAAGGAGGACTGAGCCAGAACAGGAATCAAGTATTTTGAGCTAGAGCTGCTACTTAAACTTTCCTGTTGTATTACAACAGAAGTCGCTATCAAATTCAGCAGTAGAATGAAAGCTCACACAGCCCAACAAAAGCAGAGGCTTTACTTGGTTCTATTTAATCACTTTCACATTTTTTTCTTTCTGAAACAGGAATAAGTGTAAAAAACTCAAACACCTCATCCTTCATGAAGAAAGCTTGTTTTGCAGATCTATTACAGAAATCCCACTGTCAAAGTGTTTATTTTTCAGCCACCAGATGAAAACCACTGCTTAAGCTCCTTAGGTAATGCTTTTCGTCATGCTATTTTCAAGGCACAGTGACTACTAATGAAATCCATAACTCCTAAAAGATACTATTACTACAAGTGGATTAACATGACCATATTTAAGGTATCACAAAGCTTAGATTTTAGCTTTAAAAATTATGATCCATGAAGTAGTACTGATATAACAAGTATCTCAGGAGATCTACTGACTGGTGTTGAACAGATTCATTTATATGACAGAGAAAAAGGATGTTCAAAAGTTTCTTGATACTGGCTTGTAGCTGTTCAAGGTCTGCTAGAAGCAAGCAAATGAAAGCAGAGATGCTCATATGCACACAATTTCAGGGGCACATTAACAGAGTCTACTAAACTAATTTTAAATAACAAAACCAAACCGCAGCAGAATTTCTTTCTTAACTAATTTTTTCCAAAAATGTATTGAAAGGAACACTTTTTATTGTATTATTTTGATAATGCACAAAAATATTTGAAATGCACAAAAATATTCTAATGTACAACTCAGAGAAATGATCCCCTTAACTGAAAATTATTATATTTGAATACTCTGTATTTCACTTTATAACTTTAACTCCGGACTTTTAAAAACAAGTTATTATTTAAATTGTGTTCACACTTGTCACTCAGTTCAAGACATTCTTAAAATATGCAGCATTTCGTTTATATTAGTATCACCTCAACACAATGCAGTTTTATCTTTTCATTAGGTTTTAGTGAATATCTGAAAATAATATTGAGTTAACTGCAGAAATTAATACAGAATACAAATGGCTAAACATGGTGTGCTAATTTTCTGCTTTGCTTTCACAACAATACAAAACAACATAAACCAACAAGAAACAGGTAGCTGTTAATCTGTGGTTTTGATACATGTTCACCCCATGGTAGTTTCCCCCATTCTCAGCCAACTTGTTTAGATAGCCATTTTAGCTGGACTGCAACCCTGGGAAAAGAAGGTTATCTGTTTTTGCATTCTACCACAATGTCACTTAATATGAAATTACATTGTAATTGAAGAAATGCTGCTGTTGTAGATATTTCATCTTAGTACTTTTTTGGTTGGTTGTTTTTTTAAAGTAAGTCACAGAAACAAGTGTCAAGAGGTAAAAGACAAAAAAAGAAATTCAGTGGAGAACTATAGCTCCCACGCAAACCTGCTACATAGCTTCAGCAGGAGATTGCTACTAAAATTAAAATGTTTATTTTAAATGTAGCCCCATTTTGGACCTGGCTTTGCATTCCTCAAGCAGGTGAGACCTGTACAACTTCTGCCTGCATCAAGAACTCTAGGATTACTCTTCCCAGTAAATAATTTTGTTTAAGGTATGTGCTTTTGTGTATATCTGCATCTATATACACTGACAGGCACTGTAGAGCTATATACACAAGGCCAGCTGTAATTCAAGATTCAGATGTTGAAACTGTGTTTCTTACTAAAAATAAAATTTTAGGCTCCTTGAGCTCTGATGCTAGCAGCTGTTTCTAATTTGCAAATTCATCAGGTAACACAACTATTTAAATATAAAATTACTAATAAAAATGTAAAAATTGGTATATAGTAGAATACATGGGAGTTAATGGTGGTAAGTAGTATTTTAGGATCCTAAGATATTCATACCCACAATGTGTAAAAAAGTCAGACTTGCTTCCAGCTGTACCAGTCACACAAAGGCCTTACCTTCACTTGCAAGAATAATGCAACAAACCACTTCCAACAACTGTGTTATTTTTTTATACACCTCAATATGCCAATATCGTGCCTTTACATGTTAGGATGTTTTTGCCCTTACGCACTCCAGAGCTCTGAAGATGAGACTTTTGGGTGCTTCTGTGGATGAGTGATAGTAATGGACGTGTTACTGTGGTCTTTGGCACCTCTATCTCATTAATAAAGCACAATCCTTCTCCATTTTTTTCTTTAATAAAAAAATCCCATCAGTGGTGCATTTCATTAGCACTGAAGAGTAGAATAGGTCTGTACAGCTGGATGAGAGGAAAACAGCTGAAATGCAATATATGCGTCTACAATTGTCTTTCCATCAATTGCACAGAAGCTTGGTCCACTTCTTCAGTTACAGTCTCCTTAAGAACTTTGGTTACAGCATTAATGTTTTGGTAAGAAAAAATCAAAAAGGAAAAAAACAGAGCAGATGCTTTCCTTCTTTTCTTCAGGTAGATTTTTCATTGTCCTCTCCCGTCTTCTGAACCCGTGAATACTTTTTGCATGAAGATTTGAAGCAGCTGGGAGGCCAAGATATTGGCCAGGAAAAACTGCAAGGAACAGAGCCTTGCACATTCTTCTCGAAGAAATAAAATATTGGATACCACCATGCTCGAGAGAGAAAATTCGTCTGCGAAGACACCTTTAAAGTCTGTATTGGCACAAGCGTGTAAAGAGGAAAAGGCAACTGTCAGTTTAAAGGGTTATAATCAATTACATTGAGTCAAGACAACAGCAAAAATGCAACGCATGTGTATGCATTTCTGCAAAGACAGTGAGTATTTAGCCAAAAACACAGGATTGAGACAGACATTAGAGTCCAAATACATGCTACAAACTGAGCATCTTTACCACAAAGGGACGCTTTGTTGCTGTGCAAAATTTGGGGCAACAAAGCACTCAAGCCTTTTTCAAGATGAGTGCTTTCAGGCATGTCATGTTTCCACTGATGAGTAATAGTTGAGAATTAGACTAAATGGGCTTAAGAACTATGCTTCTACTTGAAAGTGTTGTTGAAACTACAGCAGCAACAACCTTCTGAACTGTGTACCTTTAACGACATTTACACAAGAATTGTCATTAGAATTGTAGGAATGTCTAGGTAATTTCAGTTATCTAGAAATTTTGTTACTCAACTACTGTTTATTCATAAGCTGAGACAAAGAAGGGCTATTCTATACACCAACGACAACATTAAAACCTCAAAAGGTCAAAAACATTTTTGAGACAAATTAATATTATTTACTTAACAATGAAGTGAAACTCCTTGCCCGTTCTGTTTCACCTTCAATATGGAACATCTTTTTATTCTGAAATTAGAACTAACTTTAACCTTCAGGCAATTTTAACAAATGCAGACTACACACTGATTGTGAAGGCCACTCACCTTTTCATTAGCCATGGAGTGGTACCACCAGAAGAGCCGTGTGGTGATATAGTAGGCAATGATGACATCTACGGTGTAGTGTTCATGAGCAACCAGGATACAAATGATGCCAGCAGCACTCATCAGCCAGCAGATTAAGTGAAACCACC